>JAADXR010000126.1:0-66792 GCA_023337935.1 Elongisporangium anandrum | reverse complement strand
TTGTTGTTGTTGTTGTTGAAGCTGTTGCTGCTGCTGAAGCTGTTGTTGTTGTTGTTGTTGCTGCTGCTGTTGCTGCTGCTGCTGAATCGGTTGAATCACTTGCTGTGGAGCAGCAGGTGCCGCAGCATCTCCGGCGCTCGTCTTCTTCTTCAAGCTCAAGATCTTGCGCTGCATCTTGGTCAGATACGTGTTCTATACTCATCGTCAAACAACAACGCGTCAGCTCGTTCGCTATCCACGCAACACATCGCGATGCACCATCAATCCATTACCCGATCGGGACTGTTCGACCACAGCATGAGCTCGAACTTGGCCGCTGAGCCCCATACTTTCTGCTTGTCGTTCTCACCCGAGATACGAAGCAGCTCATGATACCTGCACATACGACGCACAAATGCCCTTCATCAGTCACTCTGGCTCCGCAGTGTTTGTCCAGCTTTCCCCCTCCGCCTCCACTGGCAATCGACCGGAGCTCCTCGAGACGGCGCCGCCTTGCACCCAGAATAAAACGAGAGGGGGACGTCGCGGGAAGCGACCAGAGCCACAGAGCGGGGCTCAGAGAGAGTGGACGTACATCTCTGTGATCATCTGCTTGCGCGTGTCCTCCGCGATCTCCTGGCGCCACTGCATGTCCATGGCTTCCGTCGCGCCCGCACGCCCGGGGGTTCCAACGCACTGACGCTCGCGAGCAGGCAAAAACGAAAGTGAGGCCTTGGGCGCGGCGGACGCACCAATCGAATTCTCATTGGCTGAAATGAAGGGTCTGAGAATATCGGATTGGCTGAAAAGGGATCCGAGCAAATGCGGTATTTTGGGTGATTGAGGAAAAACCCAAAAGTGTAGGTCGGCAGATGAAGCAGCGGCATTCGAGCAACAGCGCGGGGCTTCGAGCGTTGCTGACGCCAGCGGCTGCAGCATTTTTCAGCCAGTCTCGCTCTATGGCTCTACAGCCAGAGGCATCATCACTCGCCTGCCTGTTGGTTCGAGTCTTTTCGATTCCGCATGTCTGGCTGGCTGACTGGCAGGGAGCCGCTCATGCGAATCGTTCCATGGATCAAGAGCGTAAAGGTACATATCTGACCCCATCGTGCCCGTCTCCTTTTGCTTCTCTCTTGCCGAGTTCTCCGATCTTTCTTGCACAGTATTCTCTCTTATTCCTTCTCCTCTCGTGATGGAAATACTGAGGTGTCAGACTACAAGCAACCTTGACCCAAGACTACGAGAAAACGCGGTGCTGGCTATCCTTCTTTCATGGAGTATTAGCGTGGTGTCCATATTGAGCTAGTAGCTATCGTTCCAAAGTTAAACAGACGACCCTCAGCTGAGAGCTGGCCGTACTGATCAGTATCCGATGCCTAGGAAACGATTGCTGCGCACCGGGCAACTGCAACCGATGAAATCAATGACAAGCAGTTCTCCGAGACCAGAAGCTGCCATCAACACTAGCCGTTGGTATCGTACCGAGTGTATCTCTGGTACTTATTTATTGTTTTCGGGTGTATTATAAATCATTAATCATATAGCAAGGCTATCAATCTTCCTTCAAACTTCAAACCTGAACTTTCACGTGCTGCAACAGCGGCGCGCCTTGTGGGCTTGGTTAAGCCGCGCTCGATCCATTGTGTCTTGTGTTGAAGTGCTGGCATCGATTCTCTTGAGCTCCTCGTGCTGTGTCGTTCTCAAGCTCTGAATATTCGTGGCTGCTGCATCTGGGTGAGAGTGGGGAGCTTGAATCGAAGCGGCGCTGACTGGTCCTTGAATTGCTGGGTTGAGATTGTGGTGTTGGGCTCAAGCTTGCGCAGACCAGTAAAGCTATCACTTGCATTTTGACGTCGTCGTTTTGCCACAGGCTGTTGACTCCCAGTCCATTCCTGGGACAGCTGCGACAATATCGCATTTGTCCTTGAATGATCTTCGATGGTGATCCCTTCTGGCTGTGTGGCTGTCATGAAGCTCGTACTCGGTTCACCACGACTCGCATCCACCGAGTTGCTCTCGTTGGTCGGGCTTTTAGCGCCGAGCATAGATCGTAGAGCCAGTTGCGCTATACTCTCCAGCTCCTCCAGCTCTTCTTTTGACCTGTGGCTGGCTGTCGTAGCTGTTGGCTGAGTCTCCATCGTCTGATCTACCACACATGAGCACACTTGTCTGGTTTGGCACTGGCCCTGCTGCATTTGCACCTGCACGTGCCTCAAATACTCCTCTTGCTTGATCGGCAGTTTGCGCTTCACGCCTTCGTAGAGTTGCTGGAGATGACGTAGCTCTTCGCGCTGCTGCTGTTCCATTTGCTCCACTTGTTGGCGGCAGGTTTCCGATTCGAAGCGATCTCGTTCCCGATAGTGTTGGTACTCCAGCTTCTCCAGCTGCTTGAAATGCTCTGCTCGTAGCTGCTTCACTTCCTGCTGCTCCATCATCGCCAGCTCTTGCTGCTGCCTCTGGAAATGATCTCGAAGCACTTGCAGCCATTGCTCCTCCGCTGCGCGCTTGCTCAATGCACCAGCTTGACACGCTGGGCTTCTGCGATAATCAGGAGCTGGAACGTCACTGCTTCTCACAGACGCATGCTGTTGAGGACTCAAACGTGTAGAGACATCCCAGTATTCGCTATTTGAGCTCTTCGCATCCATGGGGTTCTGTGGAGCGTGTGGTGCTGCTGGCTGCTGCAGTCGCGTCCATCCATCAGACGCAGCAGCTCCAACGGCACTGGCTGCAGACAGAGAAGAAGCAGAGCTCTGGATCTGACTGGAGCGCTGGTGCTCCACACCGGACGCCGCATCCTGACTCGCAGCGGATCCCTGCGCCATTTAGCCTTGGCTTTGGTCTCGCGGTCTCAGAGTGAGGGCTCGAGAAGGAAGGGTGTGTACCCACCTCTCAATCTCGATGAAGCATGGTGGGCTGCTTTCATTGGCTGAAAATGAGAGCATATCCTACAGAAAGATCTGATTGGCTAGAAAGACGAAAGTCTCCTGTAACTTTTAACCCATTTCAGCTTGATTGAACGCCGTGGGTTCGTTAACAGGGAGCGAACCTCTTGACAGGCCGATCGTGAGCTCTTGGGGCCTCGAGCGGCTCTTGTGCGCTCATAGGGCGACACTAGCGAGGCAGCGAGTGTATGCGATGGCACCATGCATTCAGATGCAGCGCATGTTGTTTCCTCGTGGTTCTGCTGGCCTCCGATTGGCTGAAATGTGTCGCAATCCTTGCCCATCTCTCCTCTCATCATTACGCGACATCCATGCGAGCTGCTCTGGTGATCACGGGCGCGTCGCGCGGCTTTGGCCGCTGCCTTGTGCTTGATTTCGTGCGCGAGACCGAGTGCGAAGATATCGACGTGGTTCGTACGCGAAACGAGCGCAGCTCTTGGAGCTCTGAGAGCTGATTCACGGCGTTTCTGGTAGCATTTGTGGGCTCGCGATGACGCGGGCTTGAAGGAAACGGAGCGTTTGGCGCGCGCTGCGTGGGATGCAAAGGTATAGAAAGAGGTGTCCATGATACACTGATGTGTACTTGGCGTTCTGATCGTGTTCCGTGGCGGAATTAGGCCCCGACTGGTGCCTTGCGAACGTTTCCATTGACCGTGGATTTGGGTGAGAACCAAGACTACGTGCCAAAGATTGACAGCGTCATCGCGCAGGTTGGTTCCATCACTCGTTTAGTCCTCAGAGCTTGATCTGTGGCGTAATATGCTCTTTTCCATAATCAATTCTAGCTACAAGCCGAAGCCTACGACCGCATTTACTTGGTGCACAACGCTGGCTCCATTGGCCAATTCGGCTTCACGCAGGAATGGGATTCCGTCGACCAGCTGAGCAAGTATCACGAGCTCAATGTGCTCTCGGTCTACTACTTCAACAGCCGGTACAATCCAGCCCTCTCTTCTGTGCTAGGAGCTGTCAAACCAACTCACTTGTGTCGTCAAAAGCTTTCTGCGTGCCTTTGGAGCTTCTCGTGAGCGTCTGCTGAGCGGCCAAGACGGCGATTCGCCTTCTCCAACGAAGGCTGTGATCGTCAATATCTCGTCTGGTTGTGGTATCAGACCCTACCAAACACTCGGTCTCTACTGCGCGGGCAAGGCCGCGCGTGAGATGCACCACCGCGTCATCGCCGCTGAACAGGCTCCAGCTTCTAATGTCCAAGTTCTCAACTACTCGCCGGGCGCGATGGACACTGATATGCAAAAAGACATGCGCAATGCTGAGGGTCTGCATCCAGATTTGGCCAAGCTGTTTAGCGGCTTGAAGGAGCAGGTACGAGGAATCGACAGGATATCTCAAGAGCTGCCCTGTTCAGTTTGCTGACCGAATGGTTATTGTGTTTCTATAATAGGGAACTTTGGTCCCGACCGAGAAGTCGTCGCTCAAGTGTGTGCAGCTGGCATTGAGTGGTGAGTATGAGTCTGGCAGCCACATCGCCTTCAACCATGGAGTGGTCTGGAGTCCCTCCAGCAAGTAGTGGCTCACAAAGCAGTTGGCAAATATCGAGACGATAGCGAATCGTGATTGAATGGATGAGTTCTGCAGGTCTTTGCATTCTCCTGTTTGAGAAGTTCCAGTATTAATTCTGTGAAGGGCAATATACCTCTTGGAATGGAGCAGTGATGACGCCAGAACTGATTCATAAGCGTCAAAGAGACCAATTAATGGCCAAATTGTGGCTAGTATGCATTTTTATTCTCATTTAAACTATACAATTTTTAATTCTTAGATGCGACAACTCATACATTTACACTCCTCTCTTGTCGCCTCACTTTATCAGACGTGTACGCTCATACTCAAGCTGCTGCAGCTGCATCTGCATGAGGTACTCTTGCTGCTGGCGCTTGAGCTCCTTGAGCTGGGCCTTGTGCGTCTGAAGCTGCTGCTGGCGAGCCAGCTCTTTGTGGTAATGCAAACGCCGAATCTGCTGGCGACAGTCGTCCTGCGTGAAGCTGCCCACTTGCTTCTGCTTCATCTTGAGCTGGTCGATCTGCTCTGCGTGGTGCTGCTTGAGCTGCTGGATCGCCACGCTCTGCCACTGCACGAGCTTCAAGCGTTGCACTTGGAACTTCTCCTCCGTGTGCTGCAGCCACTGCTGCTGCTGGGCCATGCTGGACACTGGCACATTCACCATGACCAATGGACAGCAGATCGTGAACTGACTCATGCACAGCTGATATAATAGCAACGCAACGCAATTGATGCCCCAGTTGAAGGCGTCATCAGCCTTGTGATTGGCTGGAGCCATGCTGGCGTTCAGCTCAATTCGATTGGTCGAAAAGCTACAGACCCATCTCCCTCCAGACCTCATGCGGGCCGTGGTGCTGATCACGGGCGCGTCGCGGGGCTTCGGCCGCTGCTTGGCGCTGGACTTCGCGCGAGAACTCCAGTGCAAAGACGTGGACCTGGTTGGTGCCTACGTGCTTGACCCATTGACGCTGCATTGATAGGCTTTATTGACTTGGTGCTGTTGCAGCATCTGTGGGCTCGTCACGCGGAGGATTTAAAGGAGACCGAGCGGTTGGCGCACGTGGCATGGGACGCCAAGGTAACAGCATCTCTCTCTCTCTCTCTCTGCTAAGTCGTTATTGGCTCATGTGTCTGCTGGTGAATAGAAGGAGAAGGGTGTGCTGCGCACGTTCGTCTCGGTCGTGGATTTGAGTGACAAGCTGGACTACGTGCCCAAGGTCGACAGCGTGTTTGCGCAGGTCTGTTCACTCGTTGCATCGCACTGTGTGGCTTGGCTCTCTCGACTCACGCTATCTCTCCTGTGTGTAGATGAAAGCCGAAGCGTATGATCGCATTTACTTGGTGCACAATGCTGGCTCTCTGGGCCAATTGGGCTTCACGCAGGAATGGGATTCCTACGAGCTGCTCAACAAGTACAACGAGCTCAACGTCATCTCGGTCTTCTGGCTCAACAACCGCTTCCTCCGCACGTTCGGAGCCACGCGAGAGCGCCTTCTTGGCGGGGCAGGCGAGTGTTCGCCCCCGCCGGCCGTGATTCTCAACATCACGTCCCTATGCGGCATTGAGCCCTTCCAGACCCACGGCATGTACTGCGCAGGCAAGGCCGCGCGAGAGATGCACCACCGCGTGATCGCCATGGAGCAGAACATGGCGCCCAATGTACGTGTGCTGAGTTATTCACCCGGCCCCATGGACACAGACATGCAGAAGACCATCCGAGAGTCTTCGCACGTACTCCCGGAACTGGCGCAGGCCTATGCCAGCATGAAAGAACAGGTAAGACTGCCAGGTCTACTCTACTAATTGATCCGTTCTAATTGCTGATTCTAAAATGCCTAGGGAAAGCTCATTCCGCCAGCAAAGTCGTCCCTCGTGGGTGTCAAGCTGACCTTGAGCGGTGACTTTGAGACTGGTAGCCACGTCGACTACTACGATATCGTCACGAACGAGCCCTTCCAACAGTAGAAGCTCGCCAGTAGCTGGATTCTACATAGATTCTGTCTCGTGACGTCAAGAGGAAGACAGAGAGCGGTTCACAAGATCTACTACGTAGTAATATTTGATTCGGTTAAGGCTCACGAACATGTTGTTTTTACATAGACATTTCTACGCCGCTGTATGAGGGACTTCTACTTGGCGTTTGGTTTATTTGGAGCTCTCCTCACGATGAATGGAAAGCTGTGGGTCTGCCTTTTACTCTCGTAGCTTAGCAGTTATTGATGGACGAGTTGAGCAGGTCGCGCACGTAGCTGTATTTGATGCCGACGCTCGATACCGTGCTGTCCGCTGGTCGGTTGGTCGCGAACCAAAGGAAGTCCGGGTGGTCCCACGTCGAGGCGCCGATCCATTCACCACCGAGAATGTTGTTGTTGGCGTCCAGCTCCAGCAGGTACGTGTAGTTCTTGGACGTCGTGTACGACGCTGCGGCCTTTCCTGTTGAGACCAGCGGGCCGTTCTCACCGGATTCCACGACCCACGTCACTTGATTCTGCACGTAGCGGATCTTGGTCGCGTTGCTGTTGAACGGGTACGTCGTGGTGCCGTAGACCTTCTTGCCGGCCGATTTGAGCGACAGGTTGAGCGTCTTGAGGATCTTGTAGCTGTAGAATGGCTGGTTCCAGACCTGCGCGCCGCCATCCACGTCGATCACGAACGAGCGGTTGAAGCGAGGCAGAATGTTGCCCATGGCCACGTGGAAGAAGCCAGGACCGAGATCACGGCGAGCCGAGTCCGTGGGGCGGCCGTACTTGTCGCTGGTTTCAATGGAGTCATCGCCGTTGAAGCGCACGCCCGTGAACACAGTGGTGAGCGAGGAACCATCGTAGACCTGCGTTAGCAGAGCCTTGATATCAAACGGCTGGAACGTCACGCCGTTCTTCTTCACTGCACATTGCGGCTCCGCCTCCAGAATGGCAGCAGGAGCCCATGCGTGGCAGATACCGAACCAGGTCGGGATGCAATAGCCACTGGTCTCTCCTCGGCGCTTGGCACAAACACTGGAATCTCCCAGAGCGGTGCAAACAGTATCGCTGGTGCAAGCCGTGCGCGACGACTGCGAGAGCACGCCCGTGGACTTGGAAATGGTCTTGGTGAACGCCGTGACGTTGAGGTTGAACGCCGTGGCGTACTTTTCCGACGCGCTCATGTTGGAAGTCGAGTCCCAGCGAACGTTGATGCCGTCTTCATACACAGGCCAGTAGCTGCTGGGCCAGGGCATGGTCGTGGCAGCCGCACTACTGGGCAGTTTGTCGGCGTTGAGCTCCATGGATGCGCCAAAGAAGGCTTCCAGGCGAGCCACATCGGTGCTGGAGACCTCGAGGCGCCGCACAGAGCCGAGAACCTGCTCCGATGAGGTCGAGCCGCTTACATTGGAGAACGTGATTCCGCCCGTAGAGGTGGCCTTCGTGGTCTTGGACGAGGACGAAGACGAAGTCTTGGTGGTCGTGGTCGTCTTGGTGCCGTTGGACGTCTGGGAAGTCGACGTTGACGTGCTGGAGCTCGAGATGAACGTGGTGACGGTCATGTACGCCTCGGCCTCCTTGGACTTGTCCACGAAGGTCGAGAAGATGTCGGACGTGAGCTCACTGCCATAGGCTGGATGGAAGTGGGTCATCGCAATCTTGTCCGGGATGATCGTCACGGGGTTAAACTTCATGGGCGAGGCTTGCACATGGCCCACAGCGCCGAGCAGCGCGAGCGCTAGCGAGAGGGAATAGACTCGCATCTTTGGAGTAGCTCAACGCACTTGAGCGATGGTTTCGCAATGGCAGCGAGCAGAACTCTGCGCTTTGAACCGCGACGTACGACGGCCACGCAACCAGAGAGTCATAGAGACGTGCAAGTAGGTGACACCGTTACGCGCTGAGAGCGAGAGCCTCCATCTGGAGCCTCCACGGGCTGTCCTTACGGCGTAATGGCCAGGACCCCTTTACGTTGCTCTTGGCGTAGCTATTGGCTGAGTAGGTACCGTCGGGGTTCAGTTGACAAGCGCACACGACAGACTGCGCGTTTGTATGGGAATCTGTATAGGCGTCCATGCTCACCCACAAGACTGACTGGCTTCATTCTGGACCGGCTTTCTTCCACTGTCGGATCTTTTCACTTGATTTTGTATACTTTGTAAAGAGCTTGGCCTTTGCCACATGACAAAACCGTCTTTACTGATTGAGGTACAGCACACGAAATAATTCATTCCCAAGCCTTTGCAGCTGAGCTCCAAGAGCTACTCACGTATGGGACGCTGGAGATCGGAAGCCCATGCAGCGGCTGGCTGGATACAGCAGGATCGCACAGGAGTGGAAGGTGGCTTTTTTTTCAGTGATGGCGCGTGGTTCTGGTGCGAGACGAGATGAAAATTTCACCAGTTACGGTAGCAGTTGAGCGCCAGAGGCTCGTGGGCTAGCCTCTTCAGTCTACGATTTACAGCTCAACTCACCAGAGGCTGAGTACTGGTTCCCCCAACTGCAAGCTCTCTATCTATCTACAATGATCAACAACGGATGGCGACGCATCGCAAGCGTCTGCGCTGCTGCCGCGCTTATGCTGGGCTCCTTTTCGGATGCCGACGACGTTTTGATTCTGGGCGGCGGCTCCAGCGCCGTGCAGACCGGTGCGTACAGCGCGGTCGAGCTCACGGACGCCGAGTACTTCTTGCTGCTTGAAGCCGTGAGCGATGCGAGCAAGTACGCGTCCACGATCAGCAACCCCGTGTGCATCAGCTCGATTGATAGCGTCGCTGCTCAGGTCGTGTCTGGCACCAACTACCGATTCAACACCACTGGCTGCACGCTCTCGACCACGAGTGAGCTCATTGGGAGCTGCGGAAGCCTCGACTGCGCTGCCACGAACATGATCGTGACTGTGTACACGCAGACGTGGACCAACACGCTCAAAGTGACGTCGATTGAGATCTAATTGTTCATATTAACAGAGCTCCCTATGAATACATTTATTGTAGCAATGAAAGCTCGGCCGAAGCGCTGCTGTTGTTTGGCTATGATGGCATTTACTAGTGATATCGTGCTGAGTACGCATGAACAGCCAAAAGGAGAGTCACAAGGACTTGGCTTCGTGTTGAACGATGCCTCACTGGGGCCAAAACCAAATATCCCAAACGATTGTGAGCTTTGGAAGTGCGTTATCGGCTCAAAGGCGCGCTTCCTGTTCTCATAAGCGCACGATTGGGCTGATAGTTGAGCACTCCCAAGGCTCACGATCGTTCATGAACGTCCACCAAGGCCCAGCCAACAGGTTGTCGAATAGAAACTGCCGGCCCACGCACGTGAAAAGCACCAGCGGGACCACTGGTGAGGCCAGGCGGAGAAGGCGCGATCTTCTTCCCCCGCTTTTCTGCCGAACTCCTTCAGTTTAGTGACATAGCGTACCGTAACAGACGTATTGATTCAAGCCTGATCCTGGATTTTTTTCCCGCACCAGTCATTGTTGGTGTGGCGTACATACCTTTCCCTTTCACATCTAACGAAGCCTGACACGATGGTCAACGCCGCTGCCGAAGCCAAGAAGAAGTACGTGCGCTTCCGACGGCCATAGCTCGTCATCGAGGGATCTGATGCGGACCACAAGGGGTTCATGTTGTGCGTCTGATCTTACACTTTCGATTGATATCCTCCAGCGAAGGAAACGATGCCTTTAAGAAGGCCGACTACGCCCTGGCGGTGACCAAGTACTCGGAAGCCATCGCGATCGATGCCACCAACCACGTCTACTACTCGAACCGCAGGTACGAGCCATACACACCAGTCGCAAGAGCGGATAGACCTTCAAAGACTGACGTCTGGGTGTATTTAGTGCCGCTTTCGCTGGCGCGCAGAAGTTCCAGGAAGCCGCGAACGACGGCGCCAAGTGCATCGAAGTCAACCCGGGCTTCGTGAAGGGCTACCACCGCCACGGCATCGCTCTCAAGGCTCTCAAGCAGTACGAGGCCGCGCTCGCGACGCTGCGTGCCGGCCAGAAGGTCGACTTCAACAACCGCGACCTGAACAAGCTGATCCAGGAGATCGAGCCGCTGCAGGAGCAGGTGGAGCTGGCCAAGCGCTCGGGCATGAGCCCCGCGGAGCTGCTCAAGCAGAAGGGCAACGACGCCTTCAAGAAGGCCTCGTTCGAGACCGCCATCGACTTCTACTCGCAGGCCATCGATGCCTGCACCAACTCGCACGACGAGCTCGCGATCTCGTGCTACAACAACCGCGCTGCCTGCAACCAGCAGCTCAGCGCGTTCTCGGCCGTCATCCGCGACTGCTCGCACGTGCTCGAGTTCGAAGTCGACAACCAGAAGGCTCTGCTGCGCCGTGCTCTGGCCTACGAAGGCCTTGAGCGCTACCGCTTGGCGCTGCAGGATATCCGTGCGCTGCTGGCCATCAACCCCAACATCGAGGTACGTTAGGGCAGGATCCGGTCACAGAGTTGGTATTGGTTGCTCACTATGTGTTGATGGTTGATGATAGATCGCTAACAAGGCGCAGCACCGTCTTGGCGAGTACGTGCGCAAGCTCAAGGAAGGAATGTAAGCATTCCAGGTGGTTAAATGGTCGTTGCTCCGGTTGGATCTCTGCTTGGCGATTGTTTGGCTGGAGACTTCGCATCTATTAATGCGCACGAGTTTCCATTTAGATACGTGTGGTGAAATAGGTTCAGTTTGGAAGACAAATGGAATCTACCCACCTCACTTTGAGATGTCTTCCAGGCTTCGTGTCATATTGGCCGCTGTCTGTTTTTTCTGTTGATGTAGGGCAATTTTGTCGGACTCTTGTAGGCTGGTCGCACTGCTACGTCGGATTGCGCAAGTACGATATCCTGCTGCGGATGTTGGCGTTGATTTGGGAGCGGCCGCTCATCGTTTCGCATCGGAACGAAATCGTCCCAAGATCGTAGACTGTCTTGGCTTTGCCAACTTAGCTCCGACTCGGCCGTCGGAGGCATCATCATAGTGAGTGGGGAAGGTAAGCTGCGGCTTCCTTTCTACATGAAGAAGATGAATCAATGGAAAAAACAACAAGTCATGGATCACAACGTACCAGTGCTGAGGTACTGCGCAGGGACATGGTCAGAAGTGAAGGATGAGAAGACGAATTCGCCAATAATTCTTCGTCAAGTGGATCTCTTCGTGCTGGCCGAAACGACGGAGAACAGTTCGATGGATCCACGTAAACTGTAGATCCTGGATATCGCCTTCCACCGAACTGATTCACATTGCTATGATTGCCGTAGCTGCTCAGTCGTGCGTCAGTGTCATCATCGCCAAGACCCTCGTCGTAGTTCTCTGATCGCAATCGACGCTTATAGTTCGGTTCGCCGTGATGGAATTGATTCATTGCTGATGCATTCAAGCTAAAGTGTGATGGCGACGCCTGTGCTTTCTTGGAGTGATGGCGTGGTGGCGATTTCTCTTTCTGCACAAGATTGCGTTTCAGGAGACTCAGAAATGGAGTCCATTCATGGTCTAAGTCGGTTCTATCGTTTGCTACTGATGCAAGCTGCAATTTATCCTCACGTGCTGATGTTTGAGTGGCCATTGTGCTGCTGCTTTTCTCTGGGACGACAGTAGCATGTATCTGAATTGGTGGTGACGGTATTTCGATCGGCAAGTCCATGGTTTGTATTCCAATTTCAGCGCGCGGATAATATTTACTCAAGAGCTCGTCCGTCATCATAGACTTTGAGGCAGATACTGTCGATTCTGTTTGCGTGGCGAAAACCAAGGTTTCAATCGCGTCAGTCGCTGAAGCTTTTGTCGCAAGCTGGGGCTCTATCGTCTGTGTGCTGAATGTCTTTACTGATACACTCTCAGTTACTACTCCAGTTGATATCATTTCTCGTGGCGTCGGCTCGAGCGTCTGTGTATCGATCTCACAATACCTTTTCTCGGGCTCTGGAAAACTGACTTCAACTGCTGCAGGGGCAGGAGTCGCATTGGAGATGGCTTTTGTGGCCGCCACAGCAGCTTTCAGCTTGGCTTTCCGTCGTTGAGCTTCCCTTTGCTCGGCCTCTTTCGCCTGATGTGCCAACCAGGCGACCCAGAGCTCGTCTGCACGCTCACCTGGCTCCTGGGCCTTGATTTGGGGTAAAATTGCGTCGTAAAAATTACCAATACCTCGACTCCAGATGAGATCACAGGTCATTTGCCAGAAGTCTTTCCACATTTGGTCTGGTAGACCAATGTCCACAGTGCCGTAGATCAGCTTTTTTCGACGAAGGAATTGCCGGGCGACATACTGAAGCTTTTGAGCTGCAAAGCGAGTTTTGAATTGCACCATGACGATCAAGAGCCGCGTGTCCTCACTGTTCCGCATTGGATGCTCCGCAAACAACCGATTCTCGGTCGCATGATAGTACCACAGCGCTCGTTCGAACTCGTACGCCTGCCATTGGCCGTTTGCCATGGTCGTGTCGTACAGTTCAGCAAGCTTGTCGCCGATATGCGCGTTCAGGTATGTTTCTCGCTCGTAGTCCATCTGCTGCAGCAGGAATTGCTTCTTCTGTTTGACGGCAGCGCTCAACTTGGCGTCTTGCTGCTGCATTTGGAGGAATTGTGCCACCTGCGCTGCCTGCACATCGGGACGCATGGCAAATGGAATGATCTTGGAGGCGGCCTGAGCGTGGTTATGCCTTTGCAGCAGCAATTCAAACGGCCGCGCCAGTCTTATTCGGCTGAGAACTTGCTGTAGGAACGCGTGCACGTCTTGACCAGTTGCGCTTCGCTGTAAGAATCGCGTGCCATTGATGTCCAACAGTCGATTGTTGGGCTGCACTGTCACAAGCTGCTGGAGCACGCGCTTTTGCTCATTCGATATCGTGGATTCAACGGTCAATTTGGAAAGGATGAGAATCTGGAATGGGCCGGCAATCGACCGCAGCTTCATGTTTGAACCCAAACCGACAACACCTGCAGACGCTGTAGAGGCCGTCCCAAACTGCAGTGAACAACTGACTGCCTCGTTTGGCTCTGCTGACGGCGACGCATTGATTCCATGCAGCTCTAGCTGAAGACCGAAGAACGAGTGTTTGAGCAGCTCGGAATTGTCTCCGGTGTAGCTCCAGGGCTGAATGAGGCGCACATGGTAGATCGCCTCCTTCTCGGACACAGGAGAGGACTCGGACATGTGCACATCCAGAAAATATTCGCCAGCAACCACCAGGTCAGTAAACGGCTCACGACGCGCTCAGTTCTTGCTCATGTGTGTTCTTTTGATATTGAAGGATTATAGATAGAAAATGAAACGCCATCGGCGAACGCTGCTTTGAGCCAGTCGTCGATTCCCTCGCGAGCTTTAGACTTCACTGAATGGCTTTTCAGGGGGATCGATCATCCCACGCACGAAGTTCCAGATGGACGACTGCTCCTTCTTGGGCGTCGACGTCTGCAGATACGACGGCGATTGGTGGACGGGGCTTCCAGGACTCGAGCTCGAGGCATCCGTCGATTTGTTCGAATCAGCGCTGGACACGCGATGGCGTAGATTTCCGTCCTTGTCCACGAACGAAAGCGCCTTGCGGGAAGGCGATTCCGGCCCGTTGTTTCTCACGGCGGTGGTCTCACTGGTCGGGTCGGCTTCAAGCGTATCGTGCCATTGCTGCAGCCGCTTGCCTTCGGTCTCGTTCATCGCCAGGTACAGCTTCTTCTTGCGCTCCTTCTTGGCATCCAGCATCTTCTTCCGGTTCTCTTGATCGATCTCACACTGCTTCTGTCGGAGGATTTCAGTGGTCTTGTCGATAGCCAGCACATCTTCATCCGGACCTGCCGGCTCACAGGTCAAGTCGCCGTCGCTGCACTTGAACAGGTTCTCGGAGCTGCCCACGGTCGAGCCGCGCAGCATCATGCGCTTCGTCACGGAGGTCGATCGACGCAGCACGCCGTTGGCGTCGATGTACTCGACACCAGCCTCCATGGGGTTTATGGGAGTGGTCGCCAGCAGAGGCAGCGTGTTGGGGCGTGGACTCTTCATCGTGGCGATTGAGAGACTGCTTGAGGAGTGGGAAGCAAAGCAAAGAATGCCATGCCCAAGGGATCAGGCCTCATGTGACGTCGTCCTGCGTCCTGATCTCATCAGATACCGACGCAGTTCGGAGGAGCTCTATCGTCACCAAGGCAGAGCTATAAATGGCCAAAGTTGGTTAACTGGCCTTGGGCTTGTCCGTCGTAAAGAGTCGCGCTCGTTGTGATGAGCAAGCTTCAGGCTGGACCGCCGGTCCATGGCGCCTGTTGGATCGCTTTTGAGCCCAAGGGTCGCATGATTAGAGACTCTGGGGCTCAAGCGATCCTTGTCCTACAGAACCTTCTTGGCCGACCGACTGAGTATCCAGGTAGAGAGACCAGCGTCACCGCTTTCCAAACCGACTGAGGAGAGCCAAGCCAGTTGGATGGGCCAGACTCTCAGCGTGTGCTGCGGCCGGTGCTTCGCGCGGGGCGTCGCCAAGCCGGACGTGCTGATCAAACCGTCCGGGCCGATCGCCAACGACGTGCAGCAGCCGCTCGTGGTCGAAGACGAGAGCTGGAAGAAGTGGAGCTCGTACAACCTCATCCACAACAGCGGCGAACAGGAAGACCAGTACCTCCCGCCGACCTACGTGAGCCAGCAGATGCCCGCCGAAGCCGTGTGGGACCTCTAAGCAATGCAATCAGTGGCCATCGTAAGTAGTATATTTAATGTTGGCTCGTTCGCCTTTGTTGCTCTCTGTCTCGTTATTGCTTGGCACCGTCCAGCACTCGTCTGCTCTGCATGAAGGACGCCGCGTTGCCACGGAACGACGTGTCGTCCTCGTCCTCATCGGATCCTGTGGTTGCGCGACGCGGCCATCGACGCGATCCATCGTCGTCGTCATCGTCATCAAACAGCCGCTGACTGCCGCTGCGCCTTGCAGACGCCATGGAAGACGAGCTCTCGCCCTTCTTGGCGCAATGGAAGGACGCGTACGAATCGTGCGACAGATCGGAGCGTGTCGAGCCTTCGCTATCGCCTGAGCTCAGACGGCGGATCTCCTGGCGCTCGGAGGCTTGAGTGATCGACTTCTTCAGCTGCTCCTCGAACGCGCTGTTGTGCTTCTTTGGCTGCTGCCCCCACTCCTGGCTCTCTTCTTCCTCCTCATCGTCTCCATCGTCGCCTTCGTTACTGCTGCTGCTG
This sequence comes from Elongisporangium anandrum, assembly GCA_023337935.1. Lineage (NCBI taxonomy): Eukaryota > Oomycota > Peronosporomycetes > Pythiales > Pythiaceae > Elongisporangium > Elongisporangium anandrum. The sequence goes on along the minus strand of JAADXR010000126.1, from coordinate 51,209 downwards.
CTGCTGCTGCTTCTGCTGCCGTCCTTGTCGTCGTCTTGAGGCAGCGAGGAAACGTGAGTGCGTCCTGGCATCGAGACGTGGTACTCACCAGTCTCGAAAGACACCTCAGTGACCTCATTCTCCGCGAGCAGCTTCTCAGCGTCGTCCTCTGGCACCGACGTGCGCCAGCAATTGCACCAGCGCAGCGGCATTTCGATTGTTAGCTCTCGAGTGGTTTCTGTAGTGTATTTTTGCCCCTTGACAGTCTAGATCGTGAGGCCAAAACGCTTGAGACACAAAGATAGCGAGACGGCAAAAAGGAGAGAGCGGTTGATAGAGTTTACGAACGTGGATCTACGCGAAATGCCGGAGCTTCTTGGACGGTGAGTCCAGGTTCTCAAACACTTTGGCCTTGCGGTTCTTTGGCGGCAGCTTGTGCTTCCAGAGCGTGCAGTTCGCGAGGTATTTGGGGCATTTATCGTGGCGGTTCGTGCCTTTGCACTTCTCGTTGCCAGTCTTATCGAAGCCTTCGCACCAAGTCCACTGGTAATGCTCACAGGATTTGACCTTGCCGCCCTCGTAGCCGGTGGGCACGACGCGCACGATCACGGGCGTCACGTCCTCCATCAGATGTCGCTCGAGCGCCGTGGTGACCACGGCTTGGCCCTGACTCGCACACATGGCCGAGTGGGCTCGGCGCTTGGCCTCGGTGCACCGGTTGCAGATCTGGAACGAGTTCATGAACCGCTCGAGATCCATGTATCCGAGCGAGTTGGAGTCCAGCACCTTGAACAGAGTCTGGCTTTCGTGGGACACCACAACGGGAGTAGTGTTGGCCGGTGCCGAGGCTGTCGATGTCTTGCTGGAGTCGTCCTTGACCTGGTGCCGCTGGAGCAGCTGGTGGAACCTCACGAGTGGCAGAAGCTTGGTCACGGGGTCGCAAAAGTTGTGGAAGATCTGCACCAACTTGAAGTCCGAGATGTCCGGTGTGATGTTCATCTTGGGCACCTTGGCCGCTGTTGCAGCAGCCACAGCATTTGAGGCGGCCATGGCTGCGGCTGTAGCGGCTGACGCGGCTAATAGAGACGGTGGGATCATGGCACCGGCCGTGGAGGACGGCATGCCGACAGTACCGGCCACAGGAAGCTTAGGCTTGAGCGGCAATTCTGTAGATAGTGTGCGCTGGAGCGGTGCGATGGGCACGGTGCCCGACGATCGTTTCCGCATTGAACTGATCGCAGCGGCCGAGTTGGCCATTGCCATAGCAGCCGCGGCTGCCGCCATGGCGTTTGTATTGGCCTGGAGCTGGCTTTGCTGCTGGTGCCCAGGAAAGAGAGTGGCCTTGGTGGCTGGCGAAAGCGTGTCCGGATTGAGAAACAGCGCTGCTTGGCGATCCTGCAGGTATTTCTGGTTGTTATGTACAAACACCGGCGGTGTGAAGTAGTCAAACTGGCTGGTGTTGGGCTGAACGTTGGGTGAAGAAGCCGAGGATGGATCAGTTGCTGTTGAACCGTTTGTATTTGCGGATCCAGTGTGAGGTGACAAAGCCGACGCATTTGCCGCCATGGCTGGTGCGAATGGGAACATCGTGGCATAAAACTGAGGAGTGGGCACCGTGATGGTAAGTTTGTTAGCACCAGCCCCATTGGTGCCGGTGCTGTTGTTGTTCATGCTCTGGTGCTTGTCGGGTGAGTACATGGAGCTGAACAAGTTGACGATATCGGGGATATCTTGTTCACAGGCACCGCCGGAGCTACCTGTCTGATGAAGCATGTGGGCCGGAAGCGGTGCGATAGGTGCATGGCGCCGTGTCGGTGTCGCTGTGGATGGAGCCGACACCGAGGAGCTAGAGCCAGACGAAGGCACCGGATGAGTAGTGTGGTGCGGCATGGCGTCGGCGCAACACGAATTGGTCGAGCAAGATTCCGATGATGTGGCCATCATGGCATCCGTAAACTCTGCCATATTGTACTCATCATCCGACAGGAAAAACTCGCCTTCATCCTTGCTATTGCCTTCTTCTTCTTCTTTTATTTGCATCGGTTCTTCTTTGATTACCACTGCATCGCTGGTCTTTTGGAGCGAGCGCTTGCGCCCATTGGACGTCGCTGGTGCTATGGGGATCATTGGGGAAGCTAGCGGAGTCATGGAGTCTGTCGGATCATCCAGATCGAGCCAGGCACCGTCGTCCAGCATGCCCATGGTGTCATTATGATCATCTGTCACATACGTGAACCCGTCGCTCTCGGAGTGTGCAGGCGGCTCCGGCGTTCGCAGCTCAATATGCGGGTCCGCATGAAGGTTCACAGACGCCTTCTGGAGCTTGTCCGGACTCGTCAGAGGCGTTCCATCGCTCAATGGCGCAGAGTCCAGTCCGAGATCGGCCGTATCGTCGTCCCCGGAACTCGTGCGCTGCGTTGCCAGCGACCAGAGCTCTAAGAAATTGATAACAGCATGCGTGAGACCTCACTCGAGCAGCTATCAGCCCAAACGGAATCAGACCGCGTTACCTTCGGCGTCATCCTCGTGACTGGCGAAGAAGAACGCGTCCATGTTGAGGAAATCGTTGTGGTCCAGCTCGTGGTGCTGCATGACGATGAGCTCTTGCGCGAGCATGGACGGAGATTCCTCAAGCAGCCAGAGACAGAGAGCAGGGCCCAGGAACTCTTGCTCGTTGCGCTAGCTTTGGGAAATGCCTTCTGCTGATGCAGATCCGTAGCGCAATCTCCCAAATAGACCAGCTGCTGGTGCAAATATAGCCCAGCGGCCATTTAGCACAGCGAATGACGGACTCATCCAACCGCGATCTTATGTCTTATCCTCAAGCGCCAGAGACGCAGCACCAGCACAGAGCAGGCCCCAGGAATAGATGAGGATCAGTAACAGTCGCGTACCCTGGACCGTCCAGCGTGGCTGATACCGGTTAGAGTACCGGTATATATGCCATGGCGTGCGTGGGTGTTCCAGGAACGTGCGGCTCAGGGTCGTCAAGCGAGGGAGAGGTCCAGTTGGAGAGGCCGTCAGGGCACGGCAGTCAAGAATAAGCGGAGAGGTACCCACGTAACCATCAATAGACGGTGGTTAGCGCGTGTAAGATTGTACGAGAGTTACGCGAGTACGAGTTGGTGGTCATACTGGGGCACCGGAAACGGAAGGGAGGGGCTACCGGGCGAGTGACCACAGCGTGAAGAAGCACTGTGTTGAAGAGTGAGAAGGGCCTGCGAACTGCATGACCCGGAGAAGAAACAAGAAGATAACCAAGAGCAGCACGATGACAGACGGCGAGTCGACGACGGACGACACTGTCACGACAGACGGAGGCGACAGGGCCGCTATTGCTGTTGCTGGCGCCGCCACCGCCACCGCTGCCGCCGATGCTGCTGCTGCCTCTGCTGCTGCGGCTGCCGCCGCTGAAGAAGAAGCCCGAAGAACCGGCACGCGAGGGCCCACTGGAACGAACAGTGACGACGCCACCGGCCGAGGAAACGAAGGACTGACGACGGATACGACCAATGAAGCGACTGGCGGAGCCGCCGGTCGTACGACCCAGTTACAAATAGATATGCCGACGCCAGACGAAGCGGCGAGGTTCTTTCCTGTGAGTCTGAGGACTTCAGGGTTGACAGATGCTGAGGAGCAGTACTGATGCAGAAGAACGACGGCGCGTTACAGCCGGTCGCTTATGCAAGCAAGACTACTAGTGAAGCAGAAGCAAAGTATCCGATCACGGAACTGGAGTGCTTCGCTGTCATGTGGGCAGTGAAGCTGTTTCGCCCATATTTGTATGGACGGCGATTCACAGTGGTGACAGACCACTCAGCATTAAAGTGGGTGATGACGGCTAAGCAGCTGGCGGGTAGGCTACACCGCTGGGCGATTACGCTGCAAGACTACAACTTTGAGATAGTACACGCGCCGGACAAGCTCAATTCGGTGCCCGACGCGTTGTCAAGAGCGACAGTGACGCGAGTTGACGAGCGACGAGACGTGATGGCAATCAGAGCCACGACTAGAGAAACGAGCAACCCTGCAGACCTGATGGCTGCAGATTTGGTAGTCGTGATGCAGTTGACAGAGATATTGCAAGTCACTGAGAAGGAACTACAAAAAGAGCAAGCGAACAGCTCCATGGTGCAAGAACTGCTCCGGAACGAACGACATGAAGGTCAAGAGGTCGCAATACGCGACAGAACAGTGATGATCGGGAAACCCGATGGCTGGAAGGCAGTCGTGCCGCCAGTGTTGTGGAACATGGTGCTCGAAGAAGCACACGGTAGTATCTGGTCCGGCCACCTGAAGGGGCCGCAGACACCCGAGAAGATTGCTCGGGCCTATTGGCGGCCGAGCATGACGCGTGTAGTACGTGAGTGGGTAACAACGTGCAGAGACTGTGGCAGTCGCAAAGTGCCACCGTCTAGAATCGTGCCGCCGCTGAGACCGATCGGTGAGGGGACGCTGGGAGACCGCTGATTGATATTGCTGGGCCGTTACCGTCTCACAATGGCAATGAGTACGTGATCGCCGCGGTCGAGTATGTATCCCGTTATGTGGTGACGAAAGCAGTGAAGCGTCACGATGCAGTAACCGTGGCGCGTTTCTTAGTCGAAGATGTGGTTATGAAGTACGGACCGTTTCGTGAGTTGTTATCCGATAACGCATGAGTTCGCGAGTGAAACGTTACAGTTGTTGGCAAAGATGCTGCAGGCGGCATGGTGTCCATGTACGTGGAGTCGCAGCAGAAGGATTGGGACGAGTGGCTCTCAGTGCCTATAACACGTCAGTTCAGACGTCAACGAAGATGTAGCCGAGCCGCTTGATGTATGGCCGTGTCGCACCATCTCCTGGGCCTGCTGCGACCACAATTGAGAGAGAGTATACGATCGTTGCCAGTGTGGCATGCAAGACTCTTGAAAGCAATGGAGAGAACAAGACAAGCAGCTCGAGGAGCATTGGAACGGGCGCAGAGACGCCAAGCCGAGCAGTACGACAAGAAGAAAGCACGTGAAGGTGCACCGTTCCGAGTTGGAGACCAAGTGTGGTGTTGTAAACCGAGTCATGGAGCCGACATCTCTAAGCTGCGGCACCCTCAGCATGGGCCCGCGGTGACTGTAGAGGACCTTGGATTTGACAATGTCCGAGTGCGTGAACTGGAAGATGGCAAGGAATATGTGTGCCACGTATCAAGATTGACCAGCTACCGGTCAAGTGAACGAGTGAGGAGTGAACTGATGCGCGAATGGGCGTCCCGTGATCGATTAGACGACGATCCCGGGAGAGAAAGGCGTCGAGTAGACGCAACTGGTGACATTCAGCGACGAACGAATCCGAGAGTGAATTCCATTACGAGCCTGACGAACATGAAACGTCAGGAAGATCACGAAGGGAGCGAAGTGACGAGCGGCCAGAGGCCTGCGCAAGAAGAGACGTACCGCCGAAGCAGTCGACTAACGGCCAGGCGATAGAGAACGAGCTGGAGAACAGCGAATCGAAGATCAAACAGTCCAAGAGAGGCAAGACGAGAGTGAAGAGCAGTGGGCTGATGCCCTGATGGACGGAGTGAACTGACCAGTAGGCCTCATTACCACCGAGTCGCCCGTGATGATGATGCCGTCGGGCGAAACGTTTGTGGAGACGCGCCGGAAGTGCAAATGGAACCGTATCGGCAAGTATGAGCTTCAGATCGAGATCGAGTGTCGATCTGGCGACTTCGATGGCATAGCCCTGTGGCTCGATCTACAGCGGTTTGAGCAGTTATGGAGTATGAGTACTGAAGTACCTCCAGTTGACAACGAAGACGCGGTGATCCGTGGAGTGGACCGGCAATAGACGTTTGGTGAGCCGTGTATTCGGCCGGCAACAAACGTTTGGTGAGCCGTGGAAGTGGACCGGCAACAGACATTTGATGAGCCGTATAAGTGTGGACCGAGTGTCTTTATCAGCCGACGCTCTGCAGGGCCGAGGGCTAAGAGTCCCGTGCGGCGTGCCGCTACGGATGAGGCGAACAACGTGCTGTTCTGCCGCCCTGGGGGCGATGTGCTGTCTCTCAGGAAGACCTCCGCGAGGTGCTGCTTGCGGTGGACGTGAGCCCGAAGGAGATTGGCAAACCGGAGGTGTGAAGGGTCGAGTTGTTGCTGTGGGACGCCACGTGTGCGATGACGAGATGCCGGACGCAGCCCGAGGTCGTGCAACAGGTATGTATGCATGTATGAGTGTAGGCGACGACGGACAAGCGCAACGAGGGTTTTGGGCTGAGGCCTTCCTCTCGTCGACTGCGGTTTATCCCGCGAGGTTTCCGACTGTGCAGCGCTCCGCAAGACGATCCGGCGCCACGAGACGCGCAGGCTACCAGGACGAGGGCGCCCCTGGAACTGTGCCGGGCGAGTAACAGTCGCGTACCCTGGAACGTACCCTGAGACGTATCCGGCGTGGCTGATACCGGTTAGAGTACCGGTATATGTGCCGTGGCGTGCGTGGGTCGTCAAGCGAGGGAGAGGTCCAGTGAGACCGTCAGGGCACGGCAGTCAAGAACAAGCGGAGAGGTACCCACATAACCATCAATAGACGGTGGTTAGCGCGTGTGAGATTGTACGAGAGTTACGCGAGTACGAGTGATCTGATTTCGCCCAAAGTTATTTCGAGCGCATTTATTTTCGTGGATTTGCGGGCTCACATAAATCAACTAAAGCACAGCACTAGGTCACTTCAACAATGCAGAGGAGGGACAGAAGCACATAATGACTCGCTACTGTATGCCCTTCATTGGGACGCGTTTCCTATGAGTTGCGCTTTATAAAATAATGTGGGTCTCGAAATTTTCACATCAATTTTTTTAAGAGCGAGCTGGATGGGCGGACCGACTTGGCGTCCTCTGAGCCACACGGCTCAGGTTCATGTGATGGGCGCAGATCCCACCGTACCCAGTTTGGAGAAATTATCTTCCAAAGGTATATTCTTTCAAAAAGGTCAACTAAATAGATGTTGTATGAGAGATGTCGCCAGGAGACAAACCCAAAACCAAATTATACAGGTTTTCGCCGATAGGTTCACTTCGTTCGATTGGAGTCAATCCTCAAATCCAGCTCGCATGAAGTTGATGATATAAGAAGAACGAGGGCATCAGGCCACGACAGCGGATGGACACATGCACCCAACACTGCATGCTCATAAACTAACGGCCATTACCAAATTTGGTCCAACCCCAACAAGCATTTCAACAGCATGACCAGCGAACTGTTGTGCGGGTACCGTGGCAAGTGCTGCCCAAATCCACGCGCCGTCAAGCCTAGCGGTGGCCTGCACTCACTCTGCAAGGAGCACCGAAGCAAGGCCAACGACAATCAGCGGCGACTGCAGCAACGAAACCGCCAGGAACGAATCTGGGCCATGCGCCAGGCGTTCCCGACCGACAAGGAGTTCGACGACTGGCTCAACGACAACCTGCAGCCACTAGAAGAGCCGTACCAGTTCACGGAGGAAGACATTGCCGAACTTGAAGAGCTCTTTTGCTCTGACGAGCAAGGACGCAAGAAGTAGGCAGAGTGAGAGAAGCACGTACCTGGATATTGCCAGCGTAGAACTACACACAATTACGAAATAAACTCAATATAAAATTTTGTACGATCAGATTTGTAGCACAAAAAAGTGTACGGACATGAGCATAGACACACACCGGCAGAAGTGTACACCAAGCACCAAAGACAGACACGCGCGCGTGTGAGATAGCAATGCGGGGCAAGTGCGTCACTGCTGAGTACCACCTCGGTCTTTACTCAATGGGAGTCGGCGTCGATTGCGGTTGAAGAGTCCGATGACCAAATGTGGAAGGGGTGAGTGTTTGGTCAAACAGTTTATATTGAAGTTTGTATTGGTATCCAAAGTTGTTTTGTTCCCGTGCGTATCTATGGCCATCTAATCCATGAACTCGTCCAATCGGTGGTCGCATAAAGCCCCTCTCCCTTCGTCTCCTTTGTCACAAATGATGCTCGATGTCGAAAGGCTAGGCACGCACTCTCTTGTCTCTCGCTCTTACTGGACGCACACTTGATTATTCGAGATGCGTCCAAGAAAATATGCACGCATTCGATGGCCACCACCCAAACAGTTGCGCCCACTAGATACTTTACGCATGATCTGTTCGGTGCACAGCCATTATCATCCAGCGAGACCTCCAGCTTCCCAACGCATGCGGGAAAAGCGCACCTTGCGCCTTACTCGTTCGCGGGAGACGCATCTTGGTGAAGTTAGTAATCGAGTCCCACAGCAGGAAGAGTTCAGGGCGCCGGTCTTTGTCCCATATTGAAATGGCCTCTTGTGCGGGAAAGAAAGGCGGGCATGCCATCGATCAGTCATTCAGTTCAACCAGTCAGCCGGTGCATGCTGACAACACATAAACGCATCGAGCTGTGCATGGACTCGCGCCATTGAGCACCCTCCAGCTGCAGGAACTTGGCAAAAACCCGCACGATGGTCCAAGTGGACAGATTACTCTATTGAAACACAAAGAACGCGCAGAGCGACAGCCTACATGAATGTGCAGAGCCAAGCTGGGCATCACCGAGTTTAACACCCCCAAGTGCATGTTGAACAGCGCTTGATGAGCTGACCACGGAGCGCGATAGAACTCTGACCGTAGCACTCGCTGCAAGACGTAAAAGCAAAGTGGAGCAAGATGCCGGTGGTCCCAGCCAGACACACCGTTGGGACTTGATTCCCTGTCGCCCGTTCGTCGCGGTCGCAAAGTCCTTCTCAGCGAGCCGGAGCGGAAAGACCTGCGGCCGTTTTACACATCCTTTGCACACACTACTGTACAGTACAAACACCAGCGGCCGCAGGTGCCATTCGTCTTGTCCGTACATCGTGCATTGTGAAACTGTCGAGTCGACTTTAGTCTGTGGCCCAATTATTTCTGTACACACCACACAGAATCAGGGCCGAGTTTATGGTGAAGCTACTGAACCCAATGCTCGTCAGTCATTACTGTGCATGCGTTAAACACATGCGTGCGCTAGTAAAAGCGAGCCGGCAGCCATTATCGTGTGGATGACTGCAACGTGTGGCAAGTGGTGTGCTGGGTACACGAACAACCGAGGACACATAAATTGTTGCCACCTTCCGATCTAATCCCTATTTTTCCACAGCTGACTTGTGGGGCAGCTGACGACGATGCAGTGTATTCAGTCAACGGCTCCGTGCGAAAGGAACCACAGGTACATTGGTCTGAACTCAAAGGTTGCAGCGGAAGAATGGCGTGCGGCTCTTCCACAATGATGGTGAGTGAACCCAAGTGGTCACCAGGGATTGACCCTGATCTGGGCCTGGTCTATGCAGCGGCACCTGATAACTTCCACCCTGCTTTGCTAAAGCCTTCTCGTTGTGCTTTGAGGCTTTGCCGCACGCGACAAACTTTTGAGTGAGGGGGCGGACTGATCTTTCCATATTCGCAGTTAACGCTCTGCAGTTGAGCTCTACTTGATTACACTTGATATATATGATGGCGGTCGCGACAGGCGAATCCGTCTTGTTGGACTCATGAAACGGTAATGGACACATCAGACGCAGTCTAGATAAGATAGAAGAAATCTGCGTGACTCATCCAGACTCGCTTGCTACGAACGACCGGATTGTCGAGCAGCAATACATTGTGTTGTCCCTCATACAGTGTCGACAGCTGCAGCAATCACGCAAAGCGAGAATAGAGAGAAGCGTGATCGCCTTTTCGTAGACTAACCCCGTCTACGGTTTACTGTACTCAAATCTAATCCGGCGGACAAAACAAGCTCGCGAACGATCAACGAACTCGCCACTGAGGTCTGTTTCTGGTTCGCATCTGATCTCCATCATCTTAGCGAACTGTAAAGCTGTCTTCACATGGTATGTGCATGCAATAAGCAACCGAATGTCTTAGCAAGCTTTGGCTCCTCAATCTTTTGTAGGTACGTGCAATCAATCGTCAGTCTAAGCTGACGGCGCATGCCGTCCACTGGTTTCCCGGGCCATCGCAAGGAGCGACCTGACGCTCAACGCGGTCCAGTCATGAAATATGCGAAGATTTAGCGTACTTCGGGATAAAATGGCCCTCTCCCTTTGGCGGATACTCGGCCCCCTCTTCTTCCTACCACACATTATACGTAGTGTGGTCGACATAAAGATTTTGTGATCATTTCGCTTGATGTGTGCAAATCTCTGGGGTATTTATACCTGCGAGAACGAATACATGCATGTACAGTACCCAGGGGTCCATCTTTATATTTTTTGTAAGATCCAGAGTGAGATGGGTCCGGGCAGCGGCTTCGCATGCCTTCGTCCGGATGTAACGAGAGGGAGGAGCACCGAGCAGCGACCGTACGGGCGACTGGGTGGCTGGTTTGGTGGCGTCCAGGAGCTCTTTCTCTGCGTCGAGGAAGATCTGCTCGGTCACATGTGCCAGCCAGAGACACTTTTGCATTCACCCCGCTAGGCACACATGGCGATCTCCCCGCAAATGAACTCCGCGGCCACCAACTACCATAGCCCACCTTACGTGAGCAACTCCGGCGCGCCGGAGGTGCCCGAAGAGCTGCGCTGCCAGTACGCCAGCAAGCACTGCGACCAGGAGCGCACGACCAAGAAATGCGGCGGCCTGCACAAGTTCTGCGCCTACCACCGCGAAAACGCCAATCGTAACCAGATGCGCGTGGACCGACGACGCCGCCTGGCCAAGCAGCAAGCGCAAATTGAAGAGCTCAAGCGCAAGACCATGATGGCCAACAGCAACGTCCATGTTGGTACTGCTGCCACCACGACGTCGTTCACCCAGCGCGGCGGCCGCCGATCTCCACGAAGCGAGCGCTTTGACCCCGTCGGGCGGCACCCGACCTCGCCTGGCGCTAGCACGCAGAATCCACTCGAGCCGCTGGTGTTTGACAGTCAGCCAGTGCTGGACCCACAGGATCTGTACATCCTGCAAGAGCTGCTTTTCCACGACGATCAGCAGGACTCGCCCATGGCCATGGTCACCATGGACATGGACCACCCACCAGCAGGCGCGACGGTGGCGGAGGCGGCGCGTAATCCGTACTTGGAGGAATACGCGGCCATGAACCCCTCATCACAGGGTGTGTATTTGATTTAATTCCCCAAACATATTTTATATAGGATCGATAAATGAATAGAGAATACTTTGTTAGAACCAGCATACTGATTGTGTCTATTGGGCGTTTATGGCTTGGACACGTGGAGTAATCCACTACGCAAATGTCACACACACCATCAAAAGATGAGGTGTATGAGTACTGTAGATACGTATGTGGTGATGAAAACCGTAGCGCTTACACACGTCATGCGCATTACTATGGTGCCTGCCCCATTTTGCTTTAGCCACCAATCCGTGCATGACCGGCCGTTCTCTTGATCCGGCAGGCAACCGTTTGATTTTGGATGCGCATGAGGTGCGTGCTCACCTGATTGTTTCTTCCCTGTGCCCACGCCACCCCATGTCGCCAGCAGCAACAGAATTCTCTCACTTGCGTGGTTTTGCGAGGAAAGAACGCGCCATAAAGATGCAGGCTGGTCAGCACTCATGGTCCATCTTCAAGGAACCCCTCAGGTGAGCTGAGCTGCTGCATGTCACGTCACTTGTTCGGCCAGGCTGCATGGGAAATGGCGTACGGTGGTACAGTACCGTACGTCGCCATGCCCTAGTACGCCGGAGGAACAAACACAACGAGAGATTACGTTCCTGGCCACCTTCGTTTGGCCTGAACTCTTGAGCCAACCGGTGTCCGACCAACCAAAACTTGCGCTGCACTCTTGTCGCCTCTTTAAACGACTAATCCTTCGCTCTAACGCAATCTTTACAGAAAAATCTGGAGGCGCAAAACAAAATTCCACTTGATCATCAAACAGTATCCATGGAGTAATACGGACAAATGCAAGTGGGACCTAAATTTTAGCCATCCTGATCCAACGATTTACGGATTCTTTTGTGTGAATGTGAATTTAAACGTTATCGAAACCTTCTGGAACCGTCTTGTCTCACTACAGTATGGGGTCTTCCCATCTTTTTATCAGCTTAAGATAATTTGTTTAACATACAGATCCGTTTGCTTCTAAAAAGCCACAGTGGAATGAATCTTTCATAAAGGACAGTTAATCCAGCTAAAAATTGCCCGTCGCTTGGTGTTGTTTTATCTATGCAGACATGTAGATGTCGCATAGAAACGCGCCCTGGTCCCTCCTGCTTCCCGAATGATGCCGTAATCTTCGTCCAAAGTATAAAGCAAATAAAAGCGGCAGGTGTCGCACGTAGGAGTGTATGTGAGGACCTCTTGAAACCCTATCTGTACCGTGCGACTGTGAATGATGTACCCACCCAGAGCAGCGAGCCACCTGCATAAACTGATATTTTGGCGAATCGGTTCTCTGTGGCACAGACCCACCAAATCGAATTTTCCAGCGTATCCGGAAGCGTGTCTCTTCGATTCGGGTTCACAACTCGCCTGACCTTCTGAGAACGAAACGTTGACGTTGACGACGAGCTCCGCCGCCAGACTCAACCCTCATTACTCAATCTGCCACGTCGCACTAAGATCCAGACGCAAAGCAACAGACAGAGGAACAGAATGACCAGCCGCATGACTTCGACCGGCGCCCAGAGCGCCCAGCCAATGCAGCAGCAACAGCAGCAGCAGACGACAACTGAGGTCGTGCCCGAAGAGCGTCGCTGCCAGTACTCCAGCAAGCGGTGCGAGAACCCGCGCACGTACAAGAAGAGTGGCCAGCTGCACACGTTCTGCAGCTACCACCGCGAAAAGGCCAACCGAAACCAGATGCGCGTGGACCGTCGACGACGCCGCCAGCGATCGCCCACAGCCAGCGTCACGCCCACGGGCAATGCCGCAGCCGCAGGAATGGGTCTGGCCGCGCCCCGAGCACGAGCAGCGCACCGCACAGTGAAGCCCGCCATGGTGACGTCCTGGGGTGTTCACCCGAGCTCGATCAAGCTGGAGCCTCCTCTTGCGATCCGCATCAACCACAATGCCGACCCAGCCACGTTCATGCTCACAGACGAAGACGTGCTCATGTTCGAGCAGATGGCCGCCAGCCCAACGAGCGCCAGCTACATGCCGCCAGCCGTCGCGCCGTCACCAACGGGACCAGCACTCTTTAACGACGAAGACCTGTTCATCCTGCAGTCGCTGTTGTTCAGCGACGAGGAATCGCAGTCGCCCGACGACGCGCCGTACCACCCGCAGCAGGCATCCGCATGGTGCGCTAGTGGGCGCGTGTAAGCGACGCGATAGGAACTCAGGACTTCACATTATTATATAAAGTAGATAAACAATAAGAGCCGCATATGGCCCCCCACCCAAGCAAGCCTTCGCATGTATAGACACCACATATAAAAGCAAACGAGCGAGGCAATAGATAACATATCTATCCATTACCCATTATCATCATAGTCAGAGAAAATCAATTCAGTAAAATAAAAGAAAAAAGAAAGCCAATTCTTTTATTGGCGAATGTCCGAATTTGAGGTGTCGCACATTAACTGGCGTCCTTTGGTTGGGACGTTGGCATTGATCAGATCCACGTGGAATGCGTTGCGTGCATCTCTTGGCCGGCCTCGCGCTCTCGGCGCATGCGGCCAGCGCGTCGCTGGAGCTGCGCGGTCTGACGGCTGATCTGTACCGCCGACTCACGATCGCCAAGTCTGTACGTGTCTCATTGCGCTATCGCTGCTGCTTGCTGCGTAGTTAAGGCTGATACCATGGCTCTCTGCTCAGTTTACGTGCGATGGAGGCGCCAAGCGCATGACGCTAGCGCAGCTGAACGACAACTACTGCGACTGCGAAGACGGCAGTGACGAGCCCGGCACCTCGGCCTGCTCCCACACGGCGGCGGTGTTCCACTGCCAGAACTCCGGCTTCTTCCCGCAGGACCTGCCGACCTCTCGCGTCAATGACGGCATTTGCGGTGCGTCATGGCGCTCAACCGATGCGCTTTAACGGCGGCTAACGCTTATTTTGATGGTCTCTAGATTGCTGCGACGGATCGGACGAGTACGCGAGCCCTGTGAATTGCGAGGAGACCTGTCGATCGCTCATGAAGACCTTCACTGAGGAGAAGGGTGGCCTGCTTCAGGTGCTGGACGACGGCGCCAAGGAGCGCGCGACGATGGTGGAGAAGGCCACGGAGCTGTGGCAGAAGGACCTCGTGGAGCGCGATGCCGTGGACGCCGGTGTGCGCTCGAAGGAGGTCATGGTGGAGCAGGTCGAGTCCCGCAAGGTGCAGGAGGAAGCGCTCGAGAAGCAGGAGCGGGCCAAGCTGGTGCAGGAGCAGACGACCGAAATGCTGCAGCAGCTGGGTCTGCTGGAGCTATCACCGCTTCAGCTCGGCCGCATCGTTCTGGAGCTCGCCAGTGGCATTGACAACAAGGACAAGCTGCTGGAGCTGATCCGTCGCGAGCGCGATGTGCTCTCCTCGGAGGGAGAAATGGCCAAGACGCCTGTGGAAGAGCAGGAAGCGGCCTTCCGAGTGCGCGATGAAGAGCGCAAGAAAGAGACGCGACGCATCGAGAAGCTCATCAAGGAGCGTGAGAAGGAGGCCGAGAAGCAGAAGGAAGAGGCCGAGAAAGTCGCCGCTGAAGCTGGCGAAGTCGGTGAAGACGGCGAGAAGAAGGAGATCAAGCTGAGCTTTGACGACATCATGGAGGCTGGCGAAGCTGGTGAGACCAAGACGGACGACGAGGCTGATCAGGAGGAAGAGCTCAAGCTACCGGACGTTGAAGAACGTCCCGTTGATCTGCTGCTCAAGAAGCTTTCGAACTTTGACAACCACGAGCGACCGGAAGCCAAGCAGGCGCGCGACAACCTTGATGAAGTGCAGATGGAGCTCAACAACGAGCGCGAGTCGCTGCGCAAGCTCAAGGAGCGACTGGAGAAGGACTACGGCGAGGACCGCGTGTTCTACGCTGTCCAAGGCGAATGCGTCAAGTCGGCCCCGGCCGGTCAGTACGAGTACGAGGTCTGCTTCTACGGCGACGCCAAGCAGGACTACACGGGCTTGGGCCACATGGTCGACCCGCCATCGAGCACCGTGATTGAGTTCACCAAGGGCGACAAGTGCTGGAACGGCCCCAAGCGGTCCATCAAGGTCACACTCGAGTGCGGCACGCTGCCCATGGAGCTGTACGAGATCGACGAACCTGCGACCTGCGTCTACTCGGCCAAGCTGCGCACGCCCATCGCCTGCGACGCCGCGTACCGAGAGCGACTCATGTCCCCGAGCGACGGCGAGAACTCCTACAAGCCGCATCATATAGAAGTGGAGCTCACGGCTGAGATGTAGGCGTGGGGAACAACAAACTGCGTCATACGCCCATGCAATTGCTCCCAGCGCTAACTGTGCTGAAGCCAAATGAATGAACTGAATGAATGGAGAGCCTTCGGTGATTCATTTTCTTCTTCCAAGGTTACTATCTCTTCTCTTGCAGACTTGCCATGGACTTACGAGGAGCGATACTGGAAAGCATTGGTGCCCTGCTGGCCAGGCCACATCTGCTGCTGCTGCTGTTGTTGAGGTTGCTGGCCGTAGAATCCCTGTTGTGGCTGCTGCATTGGGCGGAAGCCTTGAGCTTGCTGCTGGAAGTACTGCTGCTGTTGCTGCTGCTGAGGGTATCCTTGGCCGTAGTTCTGGCCGCCATAGCCCTGATTCATCATCGTCGGTGCTGTTGGAGCCAAAGCTGCGAACGGATCCGCTTGTGCAGCTGCAGCGGCCTGCGGTTGGATTCCCATAGTGGGCATCATGCCAAAGCCCATAGTCTGTTGCTGAGCTGGCTGCTGAGCTGGTTGTGGCTGCTGCTGCTGTTTCACAGGACTGACTGGGAACCCAAACTCATCAATGCGCTTACCATTCACACTGGACGGCACTTGCGTCGCTGAGAAGCTGGCAAAGTCCGCAAAGCCTTCCGTCGGTGCAGTCGTCGTCCATCCAGTCGACGCTGCAGCAGCAGTGCCACTGAGCTTTTCGCTCGAGATGGTCGGATTGAAGTCCATATTGAGCAGATCCATCGTCGGCTTGGTCACGGCTTCCTTCCTCGCCTCGGTCGTCTTCTTTCCTGCAGATGCTGAGCTGTTGGACACAGCGCTGGATGCTGCCTTGCCACTGCTAGATGAAGCCTTAGGAGCGCTTGTCTTGCCCAGCGGAGGGATCGGCTTGTTGTCCAGCATGTCGTCGATGCAGGCTACCACATGGTCCAGCGTGGCTCGCTTCTCAACGTCGGCCGTGAGCATCCGCGCGATCAAGGTGTGAACGTCGCCCGAGTACTTGGACTCCTTGGGGATCGTGTACCGCTCAGTGCGCAGGCCTTCGGGCGGGAACGGCGGCTTGAAGAACGCCATGGTGTAGAGGATGCAGCCCATGGCCCAGATGTCCACGGCCTCGGTGAGCACGCCCGAGCCAAACATGGCTGTTCCTTCGACGTCCGCGAGCTCCGGCGACCGATACATGGCGGTCGTGCGCTTGAGCACGTGTTCGACCTCGCGCAGGCGGTCCTTCTTGGTCGTGAGATGCTGCGGGCCGTCGACGCACGAGCCAAAGTCGCACAGCTTGTAGACGCCGTTCTTGGCCAGGAGGAAGTTCTCGAGCTTGAGATCGCGATGCGCCACGGGCGGATCCTGACGGTGCAGCTCCAGCACCGGCATGCACAGCGACTTGAACACACGCAGCAACTCCTTCTCGCCGAAGCGCTTCTCGCCCATTTTCATCATGTTCTCGTACAGATGGCCGTTCGGGCAGTACTCCATGAGGATGAACACCTCGCGCTCGCTGTTGTTGCGGCCGCGCTGCGTGTATGAGCCCATGAACTCTACGATGAGCGGGTGCCTGAACCGCTCGTGCATGCGGATCTCGCTCTGCACCCACGCGAGCGACGTCTCGTTCTCGGCCAGCAGCCGCTTGAGCACCATCGTGCGGCCCGTGGCCGAGGCCACATCCTTGACCAGGAAGATGAACGACGACCCTCCCTCGCCCAGGTACTTGACGGCCTCGACCTCGTACCGGCCGATGGTCAGCCGGCGCCCGATATGCTGCTGCACGTTGCCCATGAGGCCTCTCGTCTTCCTGCTGCTTGAGCTTGTGTCCGTTTCCACGTCGTTTCGAGGAGCTCTTTGTGTACATTCGTGCGACATGCATATGTGTCCTTGCTCACCTTCGCACGACATTGAGTGATGTTGCGTGAAGGTGACTGGACTGGGCGTCCACATGTGACCACTAGTTCCAAAGCCAAGCTTCATAGACCAGCAGGACAAGCATGAAGCACCGCGTGGCCTTCCGTAAGCTCAACCGCACGTCGGAGCACCGACGAGCGATGCTGCGGTACGTTAACTAAGCATAACCGCTGGCGTGAGGACGTCCAGCGCTGTTGGATCCGCTGTATCAGTATCAGGAGAAGCGAACGAGCAGAGGAACCTAATGAGGCTTTGATTGTCTAGCACGATGGTGACGCAGCTCGTCGAGCACGAGCGCATCCACACGACGCTGCCCAAGGCCAAGGAGCTGCGCCGCATGGCCGACCAGGTCGTGGGTCTGGCCAAGCAGGGCGACTTCAACGCCAAGAAGCGCGCCGAGTCCATCCTGCGCACGGAGGCGTCCGTGACCAAGCTCTTCGACGTCTTTGGTCCCCGCTACGCGTACGAATCTGCCTGTTTCTTTGGTCAAGGAGATCTCTAGTTGCTGACGACCTGTTGGCTTTGGTATGTGAACAGTGCTCGCGAGGGCGGCTACACGCGCGTGCTGAAGGCCGACTTCCGTCGCGGTGACGGCGCCGAGATGGCCGTCATTGAATACGTCGACCGGTGCGTCTTGAGCTGATGTTGATGCTCATGTGGACCACTCTAACGAATCCGTCTTGATGCAACAGCGTGGGCGAGATCCGCAAGGCCAAGCCAGTCACGGGTATCGAAGCTGCTCGTGCCGCCATTGAGAACCAGGTCGCTGCGGAATAAGCGCGAGCACCAGAGAGAGATGTTGCTTCCATTGCTGGATGGTCGTCCATTCACCACACAGGACTCCCAAAAGACTCATAAATTCCCATGCAAACCAGCAGCTCCATCATCAAATCTACGCGTCTGTATTTACATGCCGAGTGCTTCTTCCTTCATCAAGAGAGAGAGAGAGTCCTCACCGCTTTGCTCGCTGCTGCATCTGGATCTGCGTCTGCTGGGCATTGACGGCTGGCTGCTCCGCCTCGGAATCGATCTCCTCGGTCTCCAGGTCGTGCAGGCGCTCGTCGATCACCAGCAGCAGGTTCTGCACCTTGGTCATGTCTTCGCGCAGCTTGAGCAGCTCGCTCTGGTCGGCTCTGAGGGTCTGCACAGCCTGCTCGCAGCGGATCGTGGCGGCCTGGATCTCGCCCAGATCCACACCCTCCTGGCCGCCGTTGGCCTGCTCCAGACTCAGCTGCGGGTACCCGACCTGGTAGCTCGCGATCGCGCTGGTCGTGAAGCTGTAAAGGCCGCGAATGGCGTCCAGTGACACTGGCGTGGTCAGATACAGCCGCCCCAGCACGGTCTGGCACTGCTGGCAGAGCAGCTCGCGGTACGAGCTGCCTTCGTCCGCAGCGTCGGTGGACGCCTGGCGCTCTGTGGCCACCGTGATGTTCGTCACGGCGCGCAGCGTGACCAGCAGCAGCTCGGCGTTCGAGGACACGAACGAGTACGAGTCACCAAAAATGGACCGGCACGTGGCGCACTGGAACACCACGGGCGCCGCGATTTCCTCGACTTCGTCATCCTCGTCCTCCTCTGCGGCTTGAGATGCTGCTCTGGTCTGCATGCGAGGCTCCTGATCCACGTCGTAGTCCTCGTACTCGCCATCGTCCTCTTCCGTCTCCTCGTCGTCCTCTGCTTGGTACAGCTGCTGTGCGGGCCGCTTCACTGCGGCTGGCGACGGTGGCGTGACTGTGGGCACCTTGGTCTCGTGCTTCTTCCTCACGGCCGCAGGCTGCTGCCGAGTGGGTCTCGCTGCGGCCGCAGTCGGCTTCTTCCGCCGCGCTTCCAGTGGCGGCGCCAGGTCATCCACCGACCGCTTTCGCGCCATTTCGCAATAACGCGCGGAAGAGGATAAGTACCCTGATTCGGCAACTCAACTTATTGTTTACGACCAGATAGTGGGAGCAGTTGCTGGATAAAGGGGTCAATAGTTGCATTTTTGTGCCTGTTTCTCGTGATTATCAGTATTTTTTCACTCTACGGACATGCTGGATAGATGGATGGATGTTTCTACTAACTAGGGACGACTGGCGAATGCCGACGGATGCCTGGACGCTTCTTCGCTGTCTTCGTTCGCCTTCCGCAGCGTCAGCTGGATGCGGATTGCGTTCATAATGGTTGTTGTGCTTGAGTATTGAAGCCGACTGGCGCCTTGTCTACGTCTTTTTTGAATGAATTCTCGCTGCGTCATGAGGCGCTTAATGCGATGGATTGGAGCGGAAGGACGCGTATTGCACGTGCAGGTCGTGGAACCACGGATGCGCCATGGCCGAGCGAGCCGAGATGCGTCGATCAGGTTCGTACACCAGCATGCGCTGCAACCACAATACAAGAGAAGAGAATGAGTCAATGGCTGGCAGCTCACCAAGCAGCGAGCTTTGGAATGAGATCGCCACGTACCGAGAGAAGATCGAGGCCGACGTGGTCCAGTTGAGGCACGACCTTGTGCAGAGACTGCGGACGCCACTTCGGGAAGCTCGTCTTGTAGTCGGGCAGCTCCGACACGCCCGGCCACGAGGCCTCATCCGGTGTGCCCATGATGCGGAAGATGCGGAAGAGCTCGTCGATCTCCGAGTCCCCGGGGAACAGCGGCTGCTTGTTGATCATCTCGGCGAAGATGCAGCCGATGGACCACGAGTCCACGGGCGTGGAGTAGTGCTTGGCGCCCAGCAGGATCTCGGGCGCGCGGTACCAGAGCGTGATGACCTCGTGCGTGTAGCTGCGGATCGGGATGCCAAAGGCGCGCGCGAGGCCGAAGTCCGCAAGCTTGAGGTTGCCATACTGGTCGATGAGCAGGTTCTGCGGCTTGAGATCGCGGTGCAGCACGCGGTTGGCGTGGCAGAACGCGACGCCGGCCAGCAGCTGGTAGAGATAGCTCTTGACCTGCATGGTGTCCAGGCGGTGGGGCATTTTCTCCATGCACTTCTTCAGATCCTGCTCCACGAACTCGAACACCAGGTAGAGCTTGTTGGGCTGGTGGATCACTTCGTGCAGGAGCACAACGTTCGGATGGGACGACAACTCCTTGAGCAGCGAGATCTCGCGCATGGCCGTGGATGGCACGCCCTCATCATCGCCCTCCAGGCGGATCTTCTTGAGCGCCACGATGCGGCCCGTGGTCAGGTCCTTGGCCTTGTACACGATGCCGTACGTGCCTTCGCCCACCTTGTCGACCTTTTGGAACTTTTCCATTGGCGATTAGAGCGAGCGCGGGGTCGGAAGGTAGAGCGCAGACAGCCTGAGGCTGTGAGGGTGGCGGCGGTTGACTGCTGTGAGTGGCAGGAGTAGCAGAGAGCGAGAGACACGAGAGCGGGCGGAGCGGAGCTGCAGGCGAGAGAGTCGCCGATCAATGGGAACGAGGACGCCAAGACCCGTTTGACCCGCGTGTGTTATATAACACGCACGGTACTGGTGTAATCAGATAAGTGGTCGCATAACCTATTTAACCGCTCTCAATTGGCGATCGGGAACGAGTGCATGAGGCTCACGGGAGGAAGGGGAATGTTCTCGAGTGGATGCTGGTGGCTAAAGGCATCACTTCTGCTGCGTGAAGCTTGCTCACTATGCGCAGCTCAGCCCCAAATATCCACCTGCATCGGTGGAAAGAAAGCGCCGGTACAGAAATTCACGAACGCACACACACAAGTGTCGCACGTCATCGATCGTCTGCTTTCTTCTCAAGATTGCGCCCAAGATACGCCGTAAAGGCTGCACAATCAGCCGATAGAATCCTTCGCCATGATTCTCTCTCTCTGCAGCACACGTCTCCATGGAGCTTCTGCTTCGTCCACAATTAACAACCTACCCCAGGCTGTACTAAAATACCCTGGTTTCTGTCCTGAATAAACGCCCGGCCTAAAATTGAAGTTGGGCCCTTTCCCCTAACACCGGCTGGCGAACCCGCTCTGTAACCGATCCGAAACGACCGCTTGTGAGTTGTTCATCCGCTCCGCTTCCGCGTGTCAGTTCCGAATCCGCCGCCCAAGAGCTACTCAACTCCCCATCCGCTACCATGTCGACCGACTTTTCCAAGGTGGAGAACGACCCCGTGCCGCTCGTGAAGGAGAAGCACGACGCCAACGTCGCCTTCTGCGTCTACCGCAACAAGAACAAGAACGTCGTGGTCTACGCCGGCAAGCTCCAGGCCGACGGCACGCTCAACGCCACCGATCCGCTCGATGTCTACTGGGTCATGTTCGAGAACGACGGCCACCCGCGCGAGGAGCTCAACATGATTGAGCGCAACACGGCCTACGGCGCCACCGTCAAGCCGCGCGACGGCCACCCGGGCGAGTTCGAGGTATGTCTATGCAGCTGATGACGTGGCACTTTGCTCAGAGCGGTTGCTGATTCAGATTGTGTCATTAGGTCATCCTGACGTCGCTCAAGGACCGCACGCTGTACCTCGTGGTCGAGAACGGCGTGGTCGTGGGCAAGGGCACGATCAACGGCGTGGAGAACTGCACGGTCGAGCGCGTGTTCGTGTACTCGACGACCTCGTGGGGCATGCCCAAGGTGCAGCACATCGAGATCCACGGCAAGGACCCCTCTGGCAAGCCCATCATGGAGAAGAAGCTGCCCTAATCGATCCGCATCGGCTCTATGAACCAACCACTCAACTAGGAATCGCAATTCTTGCGCCATAAACATTAGAAAAACCATAATAAACTGCATCTCCAAACCCAAGATTCGATTCCAATTGCCTCCAATGCTATCGCTACACGCTCTCTGCACGGAGCTCCATCATGAATAGATGCCCATCTTCTGAGAATAGCATGAAGCCTTCTCCATTGAACAAAGTGCACGATGGGTCTGGTTTCTATTCTTGCTCTGTCACTCCCAAGAATAGCTGAGCTGCATGCCGTTGGGCGATCTAAATCTAGCCTCGTCAGACGAGAATTGCTCGTTCAAGGAGCTTAGTTCAACGCTGTCTGTCGCTTTTCTGTGTGCTCGTCGCTCCTTCGTAGTGGAAGCGGAAGTGGTAGAAGCCTCTTTACGTAATGGCGGAGAATGTGGAAGACTCGGCGGTGAACGATTTCCTGCTGATCCTGGAGGAGCACCGGAAGAATTGCGAGCGCCAGGGCAAGTATGTCGAGGCCGAGATCGCCAAGAACCGATTGGAGGAGCTCAAAGTGCACGAGGAGAACCGACGCAAAGAGGCCATGCGCTCTAGGCAGATCGCTGAGCGGCTGGGCGTGGAGGAAGCACACATGCTCGAGTTCCAACAGTTTAACCACGTCTGGGACCGGAAAATGGACGAGTACGAGCGCAACGTCGAGGAGCTCGTGGTCAATATGCGAGTACGTTTGTCAGCTTGCAACGCTTGATTGCCAGGTCTCTCATACTTGTATATGCTACAGGAGAAACACAAGACCGAACTGCTGGAGTTCCAGCGCAAACTGCTGGAGAAGCACCAGAACCCGAAATTCTCTAAGGATCTGCTCAATCTGCGTCGGATCGAAGAGCATTTGGCACGGCAGAAAGAGTGCGTCTGCCTCCTGCTTTGCTTCGGCCGTTAGCTTCGGCTCACGTTGTTCCCCTGTAGCTATGCAGAAGCCCACAAGATCAAGTTGAAATCGGACGCGCTGGTACGTTGGGTTATCTGCCTTAATGCCTTCATTCAGCTTTACTAATTCCATCACGCATGTAGGAAGCATGGGAACTGGAGAAATGGCGCAACTCCAAGCAGCAGGAGATGTTCCAGCGCGAAGTCACGTTCAAGCAGCGGCAGAGGCAGGACCTGGAGGCCCTGCAGAAGCGCATTCAGTCCGGCCGCGAGGAGCAGAAGAAACAGCGCCAGGTGGATCTGGAGCGGCTGCTGCAGCGGTATCAGAACGTCAAGGCAGAGTTGCAGCAGCAGCAGAACTTGGAACGGATCCGCCACGAGAAGTTTATGCAGAGGCCTAACGGCACGACCAACGCCAATACGGTCGTGCGAGGCAAAGCGTAGTAGGGAAGAGACCAGAGGCATCGTCAATTCAATATAGCATAATATTAGCCAAACGCACTCTTAGCTGCAAAGAGCAGCCGCCGCATTCTGGGTCCATACACGATCGCGCTTGATACGTTGCTTGGAATCCGCATGCGCTTCTTGGAAGTGTGCCTCTGGTTGACAATGGAGGCTGCTTGCAGCCGCTGGACTGGCTCAGTCCCGACGCACGGACTTGAAGGCCTTCTTGTTCTGCAGCACCATGTAGACCATGGGCAGCAGCACGCCTGTCACCAGCAGCAACAGGCCGCTCACGTACGCGCCGGACAGGTACGAGATGCTAGCCATCCTGCTCAATGCTTCTGCCACGTCAATGCAACGTCCAATTGAATCCAACTTTACGCGTATCATCAATCAAACGTTATATTCATCAAATAAGCATAATCGCAAATACGAAGAAATCAAGATGGGTATTTTAGTCATTATGACATATCTCGGCTGAGTTGGCACATTGGCCGCCGTCCAATTGGCACCAGAAGCTCATCAGAATGATCGCAGTGCGTCAGCTCCAGCGCTCCTGCCGCCGCCTGCAACCGCAGCGGCTGTTCTCCAATGGCGCGACCGAGGCCGCCGCCAAGCCCTCGGGCCCTCCGTTCCGCAAGTACTTCTGGATCTCCACGGGCGTCATGGTCGGCATCCCGTCGGTCTTCGCCGCGGGCTTTGTGTACAACCTCAAGACCGACGACGACTTCTACAACCACTTTAACGACAAGTACCCGGACCTGATGGACGCCATCAACGACTACGTGCCGCTGAACGAGAGCTTCGTGGCGCTGGCCAGTCGCGGCGACATCGGCGAAGTGGCGCAGCACAACGAGCTGCAGAACGAGAGTGAGTGCTGTTGTAGACTTATCAAGCCAATCCATTGCGCTAACGTACGCTTTGTCTGCTTGTGACAGCGCTGACGGTCGTGGCCGAGCTCAAGTCGGGCCGCAAGGTTCGCTTCCAGGTGTTGGGCTCTGCTAGTCAGGAAGAGATCGAGCAGCTGGCCCAGCAGCACGCCAAGTCGGCCAACGACCGCGTGATCGCCATCAACTTCGACGAGGACGCCGAGAGCTCAAGCGAGCAGGACGTCGTGATTGACGACAGCAAGCCCAGCACGACTGCTTCGGGCAACCCGACGGCCACGATCCAGTCGGCCTGGCCGCCGCAGCCTCGCGTGACGTGGGGCAGCCATGCCGCCAAGCGCCGAAAGGCGCCCACGACGCAGGACATTCGCCTCGAGATCGACGAGATCCGCGTGAAGCAGGCGGCGCTGGAAGAGTCCAAGTACGCTGGACGTGACATTGACGAAGTGGACGAAGAGATCCAGGCGCTCGAGACCCAGAAGATCGCACTCAAGGCTCTGCTGCCACGCAAACGCTTCCTGTACATCTTCTGAGCCCATGGCGAATGGAACGGAAGCACTAAGTAGATAATACAGATCATGGGCTCATGGTCTTTCTTGCTATTCACATTATTAGTTATTACGCCTTGGGGCATTCTGAATTTGCTTCTCGTGGGATACTTCCCAGAGCTGATGACGGACGACACACAGACAGAGCGAGATGGGAGCGCCTTGTCTTCAATCGGTCAGGTTCCTCGACCTGCTCTCGCTCCGGTCAAAAGGTTGTTTTTTTCTTTACTCTCGTCGGAAATGGCGGTAGACAATGTCCGATGCCACGCCGGAGGACGACGAGGACGACGACACGGCCGACATGGACTCGAGAATGGACTGGATCGTCGCGGCGTCGGCCCGATCCATGTCCGCAGTGGTGCGCGTGGTGCCTTCGTTGGACAGACGGCGGCGCTTGAAGTAGTCGCTGCCCTGGCTTTTCATGCTGCGAAGGTATCGCTGCAGGAGCTTCTCGTAGTACTCATCGTCATGCGTGCTCATCGACGCACTGCCGCTCATGGCATTGTTTCCCGTCGTGGCTCTCGCTGTGGTGGGAACCGTGGGCGGGAGCGCTTTGGCTTTGGGTCCACGTCGCTCGATCGGCTTGGGGTCAGTGCGCAGAGCTGCTGCAAAGGCTGCAGGGTGGCGGTGCACGGCGCCAGCTTCAGTGGCGCCACCACCACCGAGTCGGGCTGTCGTGGTCGACACTTCATTGGACGAGATCGAGTAGTTCATCGACGGCACCGAGGACGCCGACATGGCACCGGAGACGTACGACTGCGTACTGGTGCCGCCGTAGCGAGACTGGTAGTGCTCCACGACCTCCAGCATTGACGGGTCCGTCACTGACGAGTGCTGCGACTGTGGTCGCGGGGGAGGCAGTTGAGAGGCACTTTCAATGCTGGCACGAGCGTACGGCGCCGAAATGCGTCTCGGTCGCGGCAGACTCAGACGGTGTTGCTGGTGCTTCTCGGACTCTCGGGACGAGATGACCGAAATGGTCGAGACGTCGCCACCGGTGCGACTCTGCTGCTCTATGCCTTGGAACGAATGCAGACCACCGAATCCCAGGACCGAGTCCTCAGTCAGAGAGGACAGAGTCTGTCGTGGATTGCCCTGCTGCGATCCACTGCCGGCTGCTGCGGCACGCTTGCGCTTCTTCTCCAACTGGGTCAGAAGTCTCGCGTTGGTCGGGATGTTGCTGGGCAGCACCGAGCAAACACACTGCAGACAGAAGGACTCGGTGCAGGGCTTGTTGCGAGACCGTTTGCCTGCATGAGAGCGATGGTAATGAGCACAGAAGATCGGCTTCTTCACGCGGCAGTTGCGGCACGTGCGCTGCCAGCAGCCTCGGCAGAATGCGGCGCCGCTCCAGAAGAAGATCGAGGCGTCACAGATCGCGCAATGGTCTCTCTCGAGGCTCAGTTGATTGCTCTGGCGCGGCTGCTGGCTTTGGTTGTACTGCTGGTAGACGGGCTTGTTCGGCTGCTGGAACTCGGTCGGTGGAGGGCCAAAGAGCGCGCCCATGGCCAGAGGAGCTGCGGAGGAGGTCTGCAGCAGCACCGACAGGTTCTTGGCCTGGCCGCACTGCACCGAGTTGGCGATGGCGATGATGCTGTCGGCGAAGCACCGGTCGCCCAATCGGGGCGGAAGGCGCCCACGGGCGTTGAACTCACCATGCATGAAGACGCTCACGCGATCGCCCTCCAGCTTCTTGAGGATCACAGCCATGGAGATGTAGCCGCGCACGTATCGGGTCCCGTTGCGTGGCGACGGCGGCGACGTCACGGCCGCGTGTGTGACATGGGCTTCATCCACAGCAGCAGCGCCGTCGATGGACTGCAGCACCAGGTAAGCCATCTCTTCTCCATTGTCGTCCTTCATGAAATCCATCTTCTTAAAGCACAGGAAGTCACGCGGCCGGCAGATGCCGACGCCCAGGCCCAGCGCCTTGAGCGCTGTCCACGTGATGCCGGCAAACTGCGACGGCTCCTGGTCCGTCTCGCACTTGTCCACGTACAGGATGCGCGTGTCGATGAGCTTGGGACTCAGCAGCGTGTGCATCACGCGGGCTTCCTTGGTGGTCTCGGCGTACAGGCCGTTCATGACGTCGCTCAGTGAGCCGTGGACTGTGCCTAGAGCCATGAGCGTGCTCATGCGCTGTTTGCGACGCACGTGGCGGTAGACGCGGATATCTCGTCGGTCGCGAATCAGCTTCCACTGGCGGTCGTTGCTCGCGTCCAGAGAGGAGCGACGCATCTGCTTACGGTTGGCTACGGCGCACAGGGCGCGAGACTGGAGCGTGGCGCGTTCGCGCGCCTCACGCACGCGGAAGCGCTCCATGGTCTGCTCCAGCCGCTGCTGGCATAGATGGTGGTACGTCTTGAGCTTGCCTGAGTTGACGATGTCGTTGTGGCGCAAGGCGGCACCGCCGTTGGCGCCGGCGTGGTGTCGCATGAGCAGCGCGTTGCGCTCGTCCTGTTGTGGGCCGTGGAACGACGCAAGCTCGAATGGCTCCATCATGTCGGTGTCCGCGTCGTCCACGCGCAGACTCGGCTGCATGGACTGGTTCGACGCAGGCGGCTGTGCTACCGCAGCTGCTGCGGCGGCTACGACGCCTCCCGTGAGGCGGGAGCTCGTGGAGCTCGAGTTCATGCTGGTGGGCGGCAGCGCGTTCTGTCTCTGCCGCGAACGAATGGAAATGGGCGGCGCGTAGGGCACGAGCTCTGGCATGGACATGGTGCGCATGGCCACGGAGCGCGGCAGGACGCCAATGCCCGAGTGGGTCGTCGGGTGCGCTTTCTTCGAAAGCTCGCGATGGCTTCGCATCGAGTTCGTTCCGGTTGCGTTCAGCTGTGGGTTAAGAGCGAGGCAGAGGCGCTGGGTCGTCGCGCTTCGGCCACGCGCTCATGCACTGGAGAAGGAATGAAGAGCTCTTCCAGACAGGCAGGCCGCCTTATATATTCCAGATACGGTACTGCCCACCTATTACTCAAAAAGTACCGTAACGAGGGTGGGGGTCTCAAAAATGTATACTGAAGGGATGGGGCAAATGGATTCCTGCTCACTTAGATCAGTACCCCAAGATACCAAATGTGTAGGTGCGCAATTGCTCCTGCTTGCCTGATAATTGACTGATCCACTCGCTCGTTCCTTCTTCATCAGCAGCTCCTCGTCTTCCTGTTTGCTGTGCGTTTTGCTGTATCTGATTCTTTGACCTTGAATTTGTATGGACATTTGAGCAGTTTCTTCTGGGTTGAATGGTAGCCAAATGTCTTGATGTGTGAGTGTACTGATATAAGAGTTGAATGTTTATGCCGGCCTGCTGAGAAATGTTCCCATGTGGGCGAGGGAGCGAAATGCGCTCTGTGATGCGTGGTGGCTGTTGCGCGTAGTGTCGTGGCTCGTCTTCTTGCTGATTTGCAGAGCTGATAGCTCTTCTGTTGTGTCGACTGCGCATACAGCGCCCTCGCTCTCATGTATTATGGCTAACTAGTGATCACGCAGCATTGAAAATCTCCATGGATGGGCATGATGAGTCTGCTCTGGAGCCAAGCTCCATGCTGCTGGAAAGATCGGGTTGAAGCAAGAGCAGCGGGAGGTAGAAAAGAAACGATCGAATGCACACGAAAACGCGAGTGCGTGAGAAGACGCGCACGGACGTGGAAAGCGAACGATCGCAAGCGGCTTTTAACGGCTTTTTCCATTGATCGCGTCGCCCCCCTCTCGGTCGTCCATCCATCCATCCTCCTCCACCCCAATGGAAATATCCTCCGCTCGAGGGCCATGGACAGAGTTGCCTTGGAAGATTTTGATATTTGGCTTGTTGTTCTTGCGGGTCAAACGCATCTGATTCAAATCCAGATCCCCCTCTCGCCGAAGGGATCAGGCAGCTGCGACAAATGGCTTCAGTCAACACACACAAGGATACTTTCTGCTGCTGGCTGGATTGTCTAGTGGAAGAACGAACGCCTGACTATTATAGCACTGCACTACCCAGCACTGGGCCCAAGAGGGTACACTCGAGAAGCACACTGAGCCCGTCCGTTCCGGCAGAGAAGAACTCGCTCCTCGTGTATCGCCAGCTCTCTCTTGCTGCTGGAAGGAATCCAATTGCTCCCCTTTCTGATGGGTGGGACGCGGGCGTTTCTCTGCGTGCGTGCGTTCCGCCCCATCTACGGATGGCCGTGATCCCTGGCTTGAACGCCGCCTGCGCTCCAGCGCCTTCGGGTCTTAGTGACCGACCTGATATCTCCTGCGCGACTACCGCCGTTCAGCCCCATCGAACCGTCGTACAGGCATTATTTGCGGAATAGTCGTCTGGAATGACGACAGAAACGCTAGGATATCGTCGGCTCGTGGGGATCTGGATGGCTGGGTGACGGATGGGCTCCTGAGACACTGAAGTGGCTGGCTGGGTGCTTGAAGCCCAGCCAAATAATCCATTCCAATGGGTGCCACGCGGAACGCATTGCACACCGAATCCATCAGATTCACGGCGCCTATTTAGCGTCCATCTTGGTCATGACGCTGGATTTGAATGCCGCCGTCCGAATCGGAGTCGTATCGCCCATGGAACCGGACTTGTCCTGCCATAGCACAGTCGTGCGACGTGGCGTGGGCAGCTGAGTCACGTCGTCCTGTTGGTCGGTGGCTTTTGAAGAGGACAAGACGATCGGGATCACCTTCTCGCTCGTGCCGTGCGAGGCTGCAAACCGGTGCAACTCATTGGCGTTCGCCGTGTCTTTTTCCCGCTGAATATGCGAGCTGATGGAGAGCTCGGCCTCCTGCTCGCTCTGGGGCTTCATCCACTTGAGCAAAGTCTCGGCGATCTCGTCAAATTCCGGTCGCTGCTCCGGATCCGCGTCCCAGCATTGCCGCATGAGCGTATCGAGTCCCAATGGCGCAGGGTTCGTGAAATCGGCCGGCCGGAGTCCTTCGTTCGCCACTAGATAGGGCACTTGGAAGCCATTCAGCTCACCATACGGATCCTTCCGCTCCACCAGCTCCCACAGCACGACGGCGTAACTGTACACGTCGGCCTTCTCATCGTACGGCTCGTGGCGAATCACCTCTGGCGCAGCCCAGAACGGTGTGCCCACAAACGTGTACTCGCCGTGAGACTTGTCCTTGTACCGCGCCAGGCCGAAGTCAGCCACTTTGACCACGAGGTTCTCCGACAGCAGACAGTTCTTGGACTTGAGATCTCGCTGCAGAATGCCGTGGGCGTGGATCGTGCGCATGCCAGCAGCGATGTCGTACGCGCTGTTGATGACCATGGGACCTGGGAAGAAGTTATCCTCGTCACGCAGGTAGTCGTAGAGCGAGCCGTTGGGCATGTACTCCATCACAAGCACGTAGCAACTAGGCGTGAGACTGGCGCCCACGAGTTTCAGGATATTCGGGTGCTTGAGTTCGTTCATGACCCAAATCTCACGGCGGAAGTTCTTTACAGCGTCCTCGAGGTTGTCCACGACGCCTTCTCGTGGCATGAGCAGCTTCACACCGACGCGTGTGTCGCGCCAGATCGCGGCATAGACTTCGCTGAGCGGCCCGAATGCGAGCCGCTTGACGAGCTGGATCTCGGTCAACTTGACCTCGTAGACGTTGGCCTGCTGGTCTTCACCGTTCACCTGGAACTGAATGAACGCCCGAGAGCCCACACTCACGCGACGCTTGTCTCGGAGCACCATGCTGGATCGACGCTCGTTTTCCGTGCGATCGTCTGCCGAAAGCCCTGCTAGATGGTGCTTCTCGCCGTACGACGGCTCGTCAAAGATCGCGACTGCGTCTATATCGTCCTGCTTGTCCCTCGTATGCAGATTGTGCATCATTTGCGTCGCACGCCGCTTGATAAACTCTCTTGACATCCGATGCTTGAACACGAGCGTGTTGGCCAGTGTATCTAACTGCTTGATGGCGGTTGAGGATGGGGCGGAAGTCGCCGACGTAGGCGTCGGGCCCACAACTCCACCAACACTGGTTGGTTTCGAATTCTTCCTCATCGAGCCAGTCGATAGGCGCGAGTTGTGTCTGCCTGAGTTTTTCATAGTCGCAAAGTCCATTTTCGTCACGCGCTGGGTCTGCAGCATGAACTGCGCGGCCTGCTTCTTGGAGTTCTTGTGGCTCTGGATATTTGCTGATGTGGCATCACGCTGGATGATAGATTGTCGGAAAGGGGCTACCCCCTTGTGCTTGCGAGCTGTCGCCCAGCGTGGTCCATTGAGCAGTGACAAGAACGATGACGACGATCCTCCCGCAAACCCACTGCGGTCCCTTTGCCTCGGTGCGCAGCAGCAACGGATGCTGAGCAGGACGACGACGCATAGCACGATCAGGCACAGAGCCAGCTGCAGCCATGCATCCACGAGCACACAAGAGCTCTTGCGCGCGCAGTAAGCCGTCGACATTACATGCAGCGTGCCCATTCCTGCAGTCCCGAATGCTCATCAATCCGGCATCGTCACCAACGTGCGTGTAAAAATAGCTGCTCGCACACTGTCACAGATTAAAAACGCGAACCTACCGCTAATCGTGTTTGGTCGTGCGAACTTAACGTATTGTTGCATTGGGCGTATAATACACTTGCGAGGTGTTTCTTTCGTGACTGCCAGTCGTTCGGCTGGTTGGTTGGCTGGCGGAGGTTTGGGGCCGCTTCCCCATGGAGCCCAAACATTTTGGAATTGGGGACCGAGATCGCGAAACCTTCTCTCGGTATGTGAATGCTCCAAGCAAGCTCTTCCACCTACCTATTGCCTCGGCAAGTCCTCGATGCTCTACACACGCTCCTTCGCCTCGCTCGCTCGCGCCTCCGCCCTTGAAGCTTCGGCTTTATGACGCGCTAGCTCGATGATGAATCGCCATTTCGACACCATTCAACCGTGAACCGACGCCGATCAAGCCGGGATCTTCCCAGCCAAGTCGCGTCGCGCTTGCAAGGATGATGCGGATGTGTGTATCGAGGATCGGATTGGATTCCCTCACGGGGTCTGATCCGTAGGTATATATATGTTGCATGAGATCTTGCGGCCGGCGTTGGCACGGGACCCCTCAAGCGACTCGGCTCTGAAGTCCAATTGAACGAAGAAGAACGTGAAGACAGGTTACAGCCGAGCGTGATCTCCAAGCAGGCAGCTCTGTTATTAGCGCAATGGATCTTCTGGTTATCATGGCCTTTGGATATTCCTCCGTCCGTTGGTCTGTTGCTGCTGGATCAGATGATCTGCCTGTAAAGAGCATGCTCAATGCTGGAAGCCTGTTGTTCCCAATCGCCTTATTGGACCACGAGTTGGGTATCGTCTTGTCTGGGTCTCGTTGCCGACGCCCTCACCTGTCACTGGAGAGGATAATCTAACAGTTGTCCGCTCAACAGAAAATGCAGATTTTCGTGAAGACCCTCACGGGCAAGACCATCACACTGGATGTGGAACCTTCGGACAGCATTGACAACGTCAAGCAGAAGATCCAGGACAAGGAAGGTTGGTATCTTGTTGCCTGTCCAGCTAGGCCATCGAGCCAATTGATATTCACCCTCGTTGTCCTATGATTATCAGGAATTCCGCCTGACCAGCAGCGTCTGATCTTCGCCGGCAAGCAGCTCGAGGACGGCCGCACTCTTTCGGACTACAACATCCAGAAGGAGTCGACCCTGCACCTCGTGCTCCGTCTGCGTGGTGGTGGCAAGAAGCGCAAGAAGAAGCAGTACACCAAGCCTAAGAAGATCAAGCACAAGCACCGCAAGGTCAAGCTCGCTGTGCTTAAGTTCTACAAGGTCGATGACAACGGAAAGATCGTGCGCATGAAGAAGGAGTGCCCTTCGCCCGGCTGCGGCGGCGGTACCTTCATGGCCACCCACTTCGACCGTCACTACTGCGGCAAGTGCCACGTGACCTACCAGTTCCAGGGCGAGGAAAGCGCTTAAGCGTTGACCGTAACTACATTGAGACCCACTTAATGCAGACAATGAACGCTTCCCGGTTCCGTTAAACTCGCTTTTGTGTTCTTCTTTGTTCTGTTTGACTGGAAATAGCTGTTGATGCGTCTCCATTTAGCACTTGAGGCTGGAAATAGGTGCACGTGCGTTGAGCTGATGACCAATAGCCAGCCTGATTGAGTCCTTGATGACCACTGCAGAGTCATGAGTGTCGATGAAGTGAGTGCCATGGCTGAGCCCACTCCTGCATCGCCAGAGCAACAGGCGAATGAGAGCGACAGCAAAGGCGAAGACCCTCATACAGCAGAGCAGCGCCGCGCTCTCTCGTGGTTTGACGGCAAAGTGGGCGGCTTCACGCTGTTGCTGCTGGACGAGTTCCTGACGCTGCATGGACTGGCCAAGACTGCGAGTCTGCTAAAGCAGGAGCTACAGGACAACCAGATAGCGTTCCCGTCTTCGGAGCTCTGGTTTGAGCTCTATCCTTCGTGCCATGAAGCGCTCTCGCAGGTTTCGACTGGGTCCCTGGTCACCACGATGGAGAAGCTCGTGGGCTTCTGTCTTGAGCTGCCAAACCATCGAAGGCGCAGTCTCAAGACAGCAGTCGACCTGCAGCCTGTGACTGTGTGCGCGTCGCCGAAACGACTCAACAGCAACGAGATGTTCGCACTCAGCGTCAGTAAGAAGGCAGCCATGATGTCCGCTCCGTCAGCGCTTTCGCTCATGGAAGCCCACACGCAGCTCATGCGCTCGCCCATCGTGCGACCGAGTCGACGCGCCGTGGAGCAGAGCTCCGTGGTAGCCAAGAGCAGTGATGCGACGGAGCTTCGTGCGTCCGTAGGGCCATCGCCAAACAGCAGCAACACCAAGGCGAATATCTCCATGAGCTCCTCTTCCAAGAAGAAGAAGCGCCGCCATCCAGGCGCAGCCAGACGCAGCACAACTCAGACCAACGCAGCACAACCGGAGCAGCCAGCACCAGGCACGTATGGCGAGCCTGCGCTAGTCCAGGCCCACGGCGCATTGATGAAGCGCGATCTGTCGTCCTCACGGCTGCTGGAGCGAGAGCTGCGCTACATTCGCCTAGAGAAGATCAGCGAATCGCCCAAGCGCATGACAGCGATGTCCTCGGTGTCCATGGCCGAGTCCGATCCATACTTGCATGCGCTCATGCTTGAGCGCTACGGCTTTAACAAGCGGCAGGACTGCGCGCTCTGCCAGGTCTCGTTCCTGCTCAGCAACCTGCCGCACCGCGTGTCGTTCAAGTGCGTGCTGGACGTGTACGAACAGTGGCAGTACACGCCGCCGGACCTCGCCACGTCTGCCAAGTACAAGCCCCCGCTCTGCTACGACGCCGTGCAGGTCTGTCTCATGTGCGCGCAGATCATCGAGCAGTACTCGACGCAGCGGCGCGAGCCTCACCAGAGACCGACAGTGTCCGAGCCACTGAGTAGCGCGCGCCGAGCTCGGTCCATGGGCTCGCTGCCCTCGCGAGGCGGCGGCAGTCGTGGCGAGGATAAGGCCTTCTGCTCGGACCCGTACGCGCTGCCGCCGCTGTTCGGGGACGACTGCTACGACCACGACGACTGGAGCTACGCAGAGGACGGCGCGGGACTGGACGAAAACGGCATGCGCTGCGCTATCACGACCGAGTTCCCCGCCAAGGCGATCGTCTACGCGCAGCAGCAGAGCGACACCATGCCGGCCATGAGCGCCAAGGAGTGGAGCGTGATCAATCCAGAGCGCAGCCTCATCCGACAGACCATGGAGGAGTCCCTGGCCAACGCAGCGGCCATAGCCATCGCCCAGCAGTCACCTTCTCAGCATAGACAGCAGCATTAAGACCAGACAGCCAATGGAACAAAACGAAGAGCAAATTAATATTGAGGTTTGTTGAAATGCGCTACTGCAGCAGAGCTACTGAGATCGCCTCGGCCAGCCCATTGCAGACTTACATGGCCTTGGCCTTGAGCTCCGAGAACGCACGCGTCGGGTCGTCGCCTTCGGGGTCCACGACATTGGCCTTGGCGCCCTCGGCCTTGGCCGCCTTCATCTTCTCCCAGATCGGCACAGCGCGCTTGCGGTCCGACACGAGGCCGATGTTGGCGAAGAAATCGATGACCAGCTTGGTCGGGTTGAACTGCTGCGTCACGCCGAACTCGCTCGTGGCGTAGTCGTACGGGAACTTGTGGTGCCAGTTGTGCCAGCCCTCGCCGATGGCCCAGATGGACACGAACAGGTTCTCACGCGGCGGGATGTCGTCGTACGGCTGGTAGCCGTAGAAGTGCGCCGCCGAGTTCACGAGCCATGTCGCGTGCAGCACGAGCACGTAGCGCAGGAAGCCGCAGATGAAGAGGCCGTTGTACCAGGTTTCGCCCGCGACGTACTGCGCAGTGACCATGGGCAGGATGAAGCAGATCGTGAGCTGGCCCCACGGGTTGAGCTTCTCCTGCAGCACGACAGTCCAGTCGGCCCAGAGGTCGTCGTAGTTGAGCTTGTTGCCGGCCTCGATCACCTTGGGGTCCTTCTTCACCAGCAGCCAGCCCATGTGCGCGAAGAAGAAGCCGCGGCCCGAGTTGTGCGGGTCAGCGATCGTGTCCGAGTACTTGTGATGCACGCGGTGGTCGCGGCACCAGTGGAAGATCGTGCCCTGGTTGGCCAGCGAGTTGCAGAACATGAAGAACAAGCGCACGAGGTCGTGGGCCTTGTAGGCGCGATGCGCCCAGAGGCGATGCGCGCCGGCCGTGATGCCGAGACCCGAGAGGAAGTAGAAGACCCAGCAGACGAAGTACGTCTGCCACTTGCAGTCGAAGAGGCAGGCCAGGCCGATGACGGCGCCGATGTGCACCAGCGACAGGTAGTAGACCATGAACCAGTTGGCCTCCTTGATGAGCTCGCCCCACGTCGCCATTGTTTCTGGATCGGATGGAGCAGGGGAAGTTGGTCGCTTGAGCTGCTCGATGAAAATCGCGGAATGGTCATTGGCGATCTGGGACGGCCGCCAAAGAATGGCTCACATCCCCTCTTGATGTCATAGCTCGGGGGCCAAGCGCGTAAGAAGCGGCCCAGCACTAACTTCAAAATCATGTTTGGTCCGCTTCCCCTAGCCCACCTGAATCTATTGGTACACTCTTGATATTTGTATGTGGTGTCTGAGAAAGGGATAGGGTGTGATTAGGGATTACGTCGATTCGCCTGAAGCAACCTTTGGGTGACGTTCGAAAGCAAAACGGGATGATGTCAGCTAGGTGGTACACCAGTCATCGGCCTTGATTGTGGTCGTGACGGAGACTGGGGCGTATAGTATACGCAGCCGCAGTATACAGGGCGGACATCGCTGGCCACGCAATGGCGTGAGAGGTCGTAGAGTGGGCGCGTGTCGCGTGTTTTTGCGGGAGAGCAAGAGGTCAGCAGTCGACTGGAACATCATCGCGCTCCAGGGCACAGCGTCACCAACCGCACGTCTTGGGCCCCCCATGGCATTGTAAGCCGAAGGAACCCCATGGAACCTTGCGATTGACAGTGGCGAGTCATCTCATCCGAGTAATACGTCTGCATGGGAGCGTTGGGCGATCTGGTTTTCTTTCCTTCGCGTCGATCTTGTTCGCCACCGGATTGCAACGGCTCGTCCGCCGTCTCGTTCTTGTTGGTGGTGGAATGAGGACTCGGATCGCGACTATTTGAAGCGTATCCATGATGCGTGGCCATGGACCACGCAGTTTTGACCACCGGTATGTCTCGCGCAAGAAACACGCGGTTGCACGACGATAAGGCTGTCGAAAGGTCAGTGGACCACAGCATGAGCTGCTGAATTGAATACACTGATCGATTCTGGGGTGTGGTCCGGTCAAGCTGCCAATGGACATGCATCGACTTCAAAGACACGCTTGCCCATCAGCCAACGCGATTGCAATCGATCTCACGCTCGTGAACCTTGTCAGCATCTCTACGCTAAAGAATGATCGACCTCAGCACTGACATTTCCCGCTGCGTTCGTTCACATAGTAGCCTGATAGCATGATGATACATTCTACAGGAAGCGCCGATTCGGCAAGTCGCCACAGGTGACCGTATCCTGCTGACGTTTTCAGCCAACGTCATAGTGCAACACCGATTAATTCGAAATCGCCATTCCCGTAAACAAGCAAGTAACCCCCAGCGAACAGACTTCAAGCTGAGGAACGTATTTCAGTTGCGCATTGGCCATTTTTAGACCAGCGTCTGGGAGAGCCAACCAACTCGACCCGTTGATAATGGGTCTCTTCGCCGTCAAGATTGCTCCGGTTGTTCGGCATCACCACCATGGCGCCATCGAGCCACCAGCTCTGATACGTCGCATGGTGATTGGAGTAAGAGCACAACCAGATAGCGCTTCGGCGGTGACGAAAGCCCAGCTCATGGCAGCAGTATTCAACTGGTCGTTGTGTCTGCTTTTGATGTTCCTCCTTCTCTCGCAGTCCCTGACGGTCGTTCTGAGCTCGTCTAAAAATTCAAGGTACTTACTCTACGGCCGCAATCCTTCTCTTGGAACGTACGCGATATCTGGCTATAACGACGAGCCATACAGTGATCGCTTGCTCGTTTGCCGTCGAAGAGAAAGACGCTTCGATGTGCTCTCAGTCAATGAAGCGCTTAGTAATCCCGCTACGTATGTTGAAGGTACCAGCAGTTTGATTTTGAGGGGCTATCGCGTTGTGAACCGCAGCAGCATGATACTAAGCGACTCAACAAGGCGCCTGTATGTGAATACGTGCTCAAGACTCAATTCCACCATGGAACGAATCTTTTCGATATGCAGTGAACTTGGCTACTTGAACATCACACGCGACACTCTTCGCATCGTGGATGATGTATACAGCTCAAGACTTCATGTCATTCCTGACTCGCTGCCTGTCCTCATCATGCCGTTCTGGGATAACGCAGCATCGTCGCGATATGTGATTCCTGGGTGGGATGGCCACGCGTGTATGTTTCGCTTGGGAGGAAGGTACGAGGTAGCTGACGCTCAAAGATCGTTTCTTTTTGCTGTGAATCGCACTGTTCGTGAGTCCAAAACTGAAGAATGGCTTGGAAAATCAAGAGCCGGCGGAGTGTGGAAGAATGGCTGGTACGAAGATCCTGAAGGGATGCGATGGTACTCGGATATCGTGAGCACAAACACATTAAACCCAGTTGGACCTCGGCGATTTGATATGATTGAGATGATCGAGCTGGACTGCGTCAAAGAAAAAGTCAAGTGCGTGTCATCGGTGACTGAGAGCCACTGGGGGAACTTGGTGATGTCGTCCAACTCGGCGTGGATCAACTCCGTCGCGATTTCGAACGGGGCTCGATATGGTCTGTTCTTGTTTGAATCGAGTGGATTCAACATTGTCACGTGTATATACAATACGGCCATCTTCAC
Source organism: Elongisporangium anandrum (assembly GCA_023337935.1). Lineage (NCBI taxonomy): Eukaryota > Oomycota > Peronosporomycetes > Pythiales > Pythiaceae > Elongisporangium > Elongisporangium anandrum. The sequence continues at coordinate 13,283 of JAADXR010000126.1, read as the reverse complement.
TTCGGATATGTCTTTTGCGTGGCTGCTTCTCCAGTGGATGCTCAGTATGATAGCGGTCCAGCGAGGGTTTTTCAAGCGTGTTTCTGCTTGGCATAATACGGATATTGGATGCCTTGCTAATTCATATAGCTTTGCTGTGCTGATTATCACAACTTTGCCGAGAGCGAAGATGATTATTGCTGCATTTTGCACATGCGGCTGTGCATTTGAAGGCAGTCAAAGGGCGCTATCGGAGGCCTGGTTCGTGATTTACCCGGCTATTGTGAACATGGTTTTGCTGCATAGCAGTATTCTCAATGTTTTAGCAAAAATCTTCCGACGACGAATGAGCAGCAGGCAAATCCCAGTGACGATTATGTTCCTGAGCTTCATGCACTGGCAACGGGCGTTTATTGGCTCTTCAAACTGGTTTGGATTTGACGGTCGCCTTGCGACTTTGGTCACTCCCGAAGAGTTTAAAGCCATGTCACTGTTTGAAGTGCTTAAGCCCAGCACAAGCCTACGGCTGAATGGAAACATCAAAGCCTTACTTGCAATCAAGCTAATGGCTCTGTTTCTAAACACTCTGCCTATGTTGTTTTCCCAAGACATGTCTTTGAAGAGCAAGCAATCACAAGCTCATGCTTCATGCGAATGTGAAAAGATCTTGTCTGTTCGTGCTTGTAATGTCGGTGGCCTTGGTCGCTCTGGTTTATACGAATTACATAGTTCCAGCGCAAGACCAAGGCTCATGTTAAACGCGTACGAAATTGTTCGCCTTGGTTATATTGTCGTTGGAGACAGGTATTTGATGACCTGGGAGAGTTGGATCCTTCTTGTTGCGGTAGCACTATTGCGCAGAGTACGTCGATTGAGAAACCATCGAATCATGGTCTTTGATGTGGAAACGACCAATACTGATGGCCGAGCGTTTAGTATCAGCACACATCCACAGCTGATAAATTTGAATGATCCACGGTTGCTCAGTATTAAGCTGTGGAATATTGATTCCCGAGCGCTACTTTGATCAACTTTATGAAGCAAAGAGTTTCGTGAAATGAATGGTTGAGGAAGGAACAAGGAAAATTCTGTTTTATGACCATGCTTTGAGTTCAGCGGGCGAATGAATCTCTAGTAGATAAGACTCAAGACCGACCGAAGATGAGTCTTTTGTGGGTCATTTTTCCAGTTGGGGAAATAGTTTGGTGTTATGGTCGTAATTAAGTGAGGATCCTTGGGAAATGTTTCTTACTCCTTTGAGCTGCTAAACGGACGATGCTAAGGCGATTATTGATGCACATGTGTGTGCGAAACCACAATGGATGGGTTTACTCGACTATTGAAAATATCGCGTTGCAAGCAGCCTCCTCAACAATTTATATGTTGCCTGTTTTTTCTTTCCGAGTTACCGAAACCACGGCGCATAGCAAAGAAGCTCACGACTTTTGGTGCCAGGTTGGTTGGCGATAAAAAGAATCTCCACTCGGAGAAGTGTTTCGGTCGCGTGTTGGCCGAATCAAGTTTATACCAGATCGATTGATGCGTCAAGGAGCAGCAACTATCCTCCAGTAGATTTTATCCAATGCGGGGTATTACCAGTGACATGTCATACACTTGCCGTGCTTCGGATGTGCCCATGATATCCTTCCTATCCAAGGAAATCGGCAAACCTGCAGTAATCAGCTTTTTTGCGGTCAAGGAGACCAAGACCGCAGTATACAGGGTGGACGTGGCGAGGTCATCAGTCGATTACAACGTCCTGGTCACCGTGTTGGGGCAGTGCAAGTCGAAGCTAGTGTGCCAGGCGTCTCACCGTCTGGTTTGCGGACCTGGCTTGTGACACTTCGATTGCACCGGATATGAGGAGCAAGACTCTGCTGCTGCGATCGAGACTCTGCGGCCACTGGAACGTCAAGCGTAAGAGAAACTGGTTCAGGTCGTGTGCATGCCAGCGTGCCGAGTCGGTCATATTAATATGATGCTGAACGAAATGTTTGGCCCCATTTCAATCATACTGTTCCGGTAAGACACGTTGACTGCTTCTAGTGTCTTCGCGGTGGTGTAAGTTTGGATGCGTGATTGAAGTTGCAGAGGCTGTTGCATGCATATTAAGCCCACTCCAGATATCTGTCACATGGAGCACAAGCCAGTGGCCATCTTGTGTCACAATCATGTTGCTGATTTAGCGGCCGTATAGACCTCGGTTTCGAGCCAATATATTTCCACTTGTGGGAAATTATGAACGAGCATTAATCTACTCGCCTTCTCGCACAAATCTCGCACCGTAACCACCGTCTATTTGATGGTTATGCGTACTGTGTCTAGTTTCTCACTGCCGCGCTTCGGCACTTCATGCACCCTGATTCATACCGGACCTCTCCCTCGCTCGACGCTCCGCAGCCGCAGGTTCCTGGAACGTCTCGCACGCCAGCGGACCGTGTACCGATATCGTACCGGTAACGACCGTGACTGCTTACGTTGGGGTACGCGACTGTTACTATCTTGCATTGAAGAAGTATTTCCGGCGACCAATTATAGAATTGACTGAAGCACGCTCATAACAGCCACTTGCCATTTCGAAATGGGGCGATCCACCGTCAAAATTGTGCCAGTCAATCGTCAGCGACACCATGAAGCCCTCGCGCCAGCAGCACCGCCACTACGCATGGCGAAAAGCGCAGAGGCACCGGCCCATTGTGCTACGACATTGACGAAAGCTCAACTTATCGGCGCAGGTTTCAACTGGTCGCTGTGTCTACTGTTGATGTTCATCCTTCTCTCTCAGTTCCTGGCGATCGTTCTGAGCTCGTCTACAGACTCAAGGCATGTGTTGTATGGACGTAGTCCTCAACTGGGCACGCATGCAATATCTGGCTACAACGATGAGCCCTACAGTGACCGCATGCTCGTTTGCCGTCGAAGAGGAAGACGTTTCGAAGTGAACTCAGTCAATGAGGCGGTCGCTGATCCCACAGCTATTATCGAAGATACCAGCGGTACAAGCATAAATGGCTATCGCATTGTAAAGCGCGTAGGCATGACTGTGACCGATGCAAGCCGGCGCTTGTATAGCAATACGTGCTCGAGGCTCAATTCCACCATGGAGCATATATTCTCTATCTGCAAGGAACTTGGCTATATGAACGTCACACGGGACAGCCTTCGCATCGTGGATGACGTTAACGGCTTTACACTTTTCCGCATTCCGAACTCATTGCCGGTCATTATCATGCCCTACTGGGACAATGGACCCACGTCCCGATACGCGATTCCTGGATGGGACGGCCGTGCATGCATGTTTCGTTTGGGCGGAGCGTACGAAGTAGCCGAATCCCGACAGGCGTTTCTCTACTCAGTGAACCGAACAGTTCGTGAAGCAAAGACAGTTGAATGGCTCGATCGCATTGGCGGAGTTTGGAAGAATGACTGGTACGAAGATCTCAAAGGAATGCGATGGTACTCGGACGTTGTGAGCGTGAACCCTTTGAATCCTGACGGGATTGAAGCCCGGCGCTTCGAAATGATTGGCATGCGCGAGTTGGACTGCCTCCAAGAAAACGCTGCATGCGAGTCCTCGGTGACTCAAAGTCGCTGGGGAAACTTGTTCATGTCGTCTACTGCTGCCTGTTGCGATGTCAAACGGAAATCGTTATGGTCTTTTTCTATTTGAATCGCATGAGCTTGATATTGTTACGTGCATGTACGATATTACCAGCTTTACGTCGGACATGTCGTTTGCGTGGTTACTAGTTCAGTGGTTGCTCAGTATGATCGCGGTTCAACGAGGTTTCTTCAAGCGTGTATCGGCTTGACATAATACCGATATTGGATGTCTCGCCAACTCATATAGCTTTGGGGTTCTGGTGATCACGTCCCTGCCGCGTATGAAGATGATTCTTGCTGCATTTGCCACCGTTGGTTGCGCATTCGAAGGAAGCCAACGGGCCCTCTCAGACGGTTGGTTTGTGATGTACCCGGCCATCGTGAATATGGTATTGATTCAAAGCAGCATCGTTAATGTTGTAGCTAAAATCTTTCGCCGTCGAATGAGCAGCAGACATATCCCGGTCATGATCATTCTGTTGAGCCTTATGCACTGGCTACGAGAACAAATAGCTTCTTCACGCTGGTTTGGATTTGATGGTCGTCTAGCAACACAAGTCACTCCAGAGGAATTCCAAGCGATGTCGCTGTACGAACTGATAATGCCCAGCACAGGTTTGCGACTGAGTGGAAACGTTAAAGCCTTGTTCACGATTAAACTGTTGAAGCTATCGCTAAATACGCTGCCACTTGTGTTCTCCCAAGATATGTCCTTGAGTAGCAAGCGATCGCGAGCTCATACTTCCTGTGCCATTGAGAAGAGCTTGTGCATAAGAGCTTGTAATGTTGGTGGCCTTGGCCGCTCGGAGTTGTATCAATGGGGCAGTTTCAATACTGGACGAAGACTCATGCTGAATTCGTATGAGCTCGTTCGGCTCGGCTACATTGTCGTTGGAAATACGTATTTGATGACGTGGGAAAGTTGGATGCGTTTGGTTGTGGTATCGCTACTGCGCAAAGTACTTCGATGGAGAAATATGCGACACCTGGTCTTTCAAGTGATCCGCATTGATGGTCGAGCATTCAGCCTTGGTTCGTATCCGCAGCTAATTAATCTGAGCGATTCCAGATTGCTGGGAATCAAGTGGTGGGATATTGACTCCCGGGATCTCCTTTGACCTATCCGATGCAGTCCCAGCCATTATTGTGAAAATGAAGCACTGGCAGAAACCCGCTTTCGCGTACTTTCGCCGGCGACAGCATGGAGTCATCGCACCAGCACCACACTCTGTTCAGGTTAGTGGTGCTTCTGTTTCGAGCCCAATGACCAGATCTCAACTCATTGGTGCGGCGTTCAACTGGCTGCTGTGCCTTTTATTGATGTTCCTCCTTCTTTCTCAATTCCTGGCAATCGTGTTGAGCACGTCTTCAAATGCAAAGAGTTTGTACTTTGGTCGCAAGCCTTCCCTTGGTTTGTATGCGATAGCTGGCTATAACGACGAACCGTACAGTGATCGTTTGCTCGTTTGCCATAGAAGAAGAAGACACTTCGACGTGACGTCCGTCAATGAGGCCCTCAGCGGTTCTACGGCGATCGTTGAAGATACAACTGGATCAAGTGTGAACGGCTATCGCGTTGTGAATCGAACAGTCTTTACCGTTAGTGACACTAGCAAGCTCTTGTACAGCAATTCATGCTCCACGATCAACAGCACTCTAGAGCACATATTTTTCATCTGCAATGACCTTGGCTACACCAACATCACACGCGACAGTCTTCGCATCGAAGATGGAGTGTACAGCTCAAGATTTTATCGTATTCGGAACTCATTGCCTATTCTCATTATGCCATTCTGGAACGATGGGATGGCCATGCGTGCATGTTCCGCTTAGGAGGCCGCTATGATATTGCTGGATCAGAATCAGGATATCTCATCACTGCGAATCGATCAGTTCGTGAAGGAAAAACTGTTGAATGGCTCGGGCGTTTGGGGGATTGGAAAAATGGCTGGTATGAAGACACTGAAGGTATGCGGTGGTATGCAGATGCATTAAGCACAAGGTCTCGTAACTCTGACGGACTCGGAACTTGGCGATTTGATATGGTCGACATGCAAGCGGTTGATTGTACGAAGGCTGAATCCTCCTGTAAGTTACCATCGATTGAAAATCGTTGGGGCAACTTATTGCTGACGTCCACGTCTGAATGGTACACATCCATCGCAATCTCAAACGGGAACCGATTTGGACTATTCCTGTTTGAAACATACGGACTCGATATTGCCACATGTGTGTATGATTTTGCCAGCTTCACTTAAGATTTCTTTTGCCTGGTTGCTCACCCAGTGGATGCTGAGTATGATCGCGGTTCAACGATTATTGCTGCTTTTTGTACGGTTGGCTGTGCATTTGAAGGCAGCCAAAAAGCGCTGTCCGATGCCTGGTTTGTCGTATACCCTGCGATCGTGAGTATGGCGTTGGTCGTCAGCAGTTTTTTTAATATTTTAGCAAAAAATTTTCGTCGACGAATGATCAGCTGGCAAATCCCAGTGATGATAATGTTTTTGAGTCAAATGCATTATTTACGAGCACCAATAGCTCCATTAACCTGGTTTGAATATGACGGTCGCGTTTCAACACTCGTCACGCCCGAGCAGTTTGATGCACTGTCACTGTTGGGCCCAGCACAATTCAACGTCTGAGTGGAAACTTCAAGACATTGATTTTGATTAAATGCTGGCACTATCTTTAAATGTGCTGGCACTCATCTTCTCTCGAGATATGTCCTTGAGCAGCAAACGATCTCAAGCTCACAGTTCTTGCTCGAGTGAAAGGAGCTTGTGCATTCGAGCGTGTAATCTTGGTGGGCTCGGCCACTCGAATTTATATGAATGGGGAAGTTCGATCACTGGTCCAAGATCCATGCTAAACTAGTACGAGCTCGTTCGCCTGGGCTACATTGTCGTTGGAAATTCGTACCTGATGACTTGGGAAAGTTGGATACGACTTGCAGTGGTATCGTCATTGAGTAGAGTAAATCGATGGAGAAACCATCGACTAACGGTCTTTGAAGTGGTCAGCAATGCCGATCGATCGTTCAGCATCAGTACGCATCCAAAGCTGATAATTTGAGCGCCAAGTTGCTCCGTCTGAAGTGGTGGGACATTGACTCCCGGTCTCTTCTTTAAGTGGATTACGAGATAGATCCTGTATTTAATTTCTTTTGCGAATCGTTGATCTATTGGATCTTCTTGGCAGACTGATGATGAAAGAAATCGATGATACAGGCTCAGTATTTATACTCAAGCATCTCGCTTGCTGTTGATGGACCAAGCTGTGCCTCCACAAAATAGCAACAGCAAATGATAATTAGAATTTGCTGTTGCTATTTTGTGGAGGCACAGCATTATGCTGCCATTAAATGGATTATTTTCGTCAGCAGCATTGTAATCCCATTTGTTGAATGTCTCGCACAACGAAGGTCTGATACGATTAGAATGCTAAAGTTACAATAGACTGTGTGAACAATGAATCGAAGTGTACGTGATCGCATGATCAGCTGGCGTATTCCGCCAACCGTGCTTTTGAGGGTGCTTCACTGGCTACACGCGCAAATAGGCACTTCACACATGTTTGGATTCGAGCAGACGTTGGTCGCGGCTGAGGAATTTAAGACCATGCCACTGCTTGATATTCTTCTCCCTATAAAATGTCTATAACTGAATGGAAAGTCCAATTTTTATGATCAATTCGTTGCCATCCCACAACAACTCGACTCAATCGGGCGTAGAAAGACCGCAACTCTACGAACAAGGAGTTGACTTTAATTTCTCACACCACCTCTATGTTATCCTTGTTACACTCTCGAAAGCGCAACATGATACTATATTCAGCTTACGCTATCAAGCACATGCAACTTGTGGAGAGCATATTATACTCACAACGCAATCATTTTGCCATTTAACCTGTTGCAACATCGATGTTCCGAATGAAAGCGAGCTCGGTTCTTTTAATAAAAAACATATGGAGCCCGCACTCAGAAACTTGCGTGGAAGGTGGCGAAGTCGAAGAATAATAGTCGATACGTACAGTATATCGACATTACGCAATCATATTCAGACACATGCGCAGCGTCTGTCCTTGCTGGCCCTCCGGGGCCGTAACAATATGTCCTGTGTTTGAAAGCTGTGTTTTCTCTATTTGTGAACACAAGATGGAAGATTGTCCGACAAGCGTATTTCGGTTTTTCAACCAAATTTAGACAGAGCATTGCAAATAATCAACCAACTCAGCAAGCATGCTGATAATGGGCCGACACACTGCCAAGGTTGCGCCGAGCTCTCGTGATGTGCACCTTGAAGCCATCGGACCAGCTTCTCTACGTCGTTTGGCTATTGGAGTAAGATCGCAGCCGGTGAGAGCTGTAGCAGTGACCAAAACTCAAGTAATCGCTACGATAGTCAATTGGACGTTGTGCCTACTCCTGATGTTTCTCCTGCTTTCTCAGTCACTGACGGTTGTTTTAAGTTCATCTAAAAGTTCGATGACTTTAAAGTACGGTCGCAATCATTCTCTTGGAAAGTACGCGATACCAGGCTTCAATGATGAGCCGTACAGCGATCGTGTGCTTGTTTGCCGTCGACGAGGAAGCCGATTCGAAGTGGTATCCATCAATGAGGCGCTCCGTGATTCTACTGCGGTTGTTGAAGACACAACTGGCACGAGTGTTAACGGCTATCGAATTGTGCATCGAGCAGGCGCGATTGTAAGCATCGATACCAGGCTTTTGTATGAGAATACCTGTTTAAGACTTAATGCTACGATGGAGAAAATATTCGCCACGTTCAGTGCACTTCGATACTCGAACACCACCCAAGACAGTCTTCGCATTCTAGACGATTTGAACAGCTCCACTCTTTATCGTTTTCCGAATTCGTTACCGGTTCTCATGATGCCATACTGGGACAACGCACCGTCAGCCCGATATGTGATTCCCGGGTGGGATGGTCATGCATGCTTTTTTCGCTTGGGAGGATCATACGAAGTTGCAACCGCTACAAACGCATATCTTTACGCGGTCAATCGCACTGTCAGGGAAACTAAAACGATTGAGTTCCTAAATCGACCAGGTGGAAAGTGGAAAAATGGCTCGTATGAGGATTCCCAAGGTATGCGCTGGTATTCCGATGTCTTGAGTACGAATGTATCGAACTCTGACGGACTCGCGTCTCGGCGATTTGACATGATTGGAATGCAAGAGCTGGATTGTGTAAAAAATAAATCCACGTGTCTGGCATCAGTAGTTGCGAGTGCATGGGGGACTTGGTGATGTCGTCCCATTCAGACAACTTCAATTCGATTACAATTTCAAATGGGAGCCGGTATGGACTTTTCCAGTACGAATCATTCGGATACGCCATTGTCACATGCATATACAACACGACCAATTTTACGTCGGACCTATCCTTTGCTGGTTGCTCGTTCAGTGGATGCTGAGCATGATCGCGGTTCAACGAGGCTTCTTCAAACGTGCTTCGACATGGCATAATACCAACATCGGATGTCTTGCCAACTCGAATAGTTTTGCGGTTCTGATTCTTACGTCTCTACCACGTGCAAAAATGATTATTGCTGCGTTTTGTACAGTTGGCTGTTCGTTTGAGGGGGATCAGCTGGCCTTATCAGACGCATGGTTTGTGATGTATCCGGCAACTGTGAACATGGTTCTGCTTTATAGCAGTGTCCTCAATGTCATCGCAAAATTCTTCCGACGACGAATGGCCAGCTGGCACATCCCGGGGACAATTGCGCTTCTGAGCCTTATGCATTGGCTGCGAGATGAAATAGCGTCTTCTCATTTGTTTGGATATGACGGCCGCTTATCGACTTTGGTCACGGCTGAAGAATTCGAAGCCATGTCATTGTTTAAATTGCTCACGCCCAGCACAAGCCTACGGATGAACGGAAACGTCAGAGCCTTGTACCTGTTGAAACTGCTAGCACTGTTTCTAAACACGCTGCCTCTTGTGTTTTCGCAAGATATGATATTGATGAGCAAACGATCGAAAGATCATATTTCGTGTGAAAGCGAGAAAACCTTGAGTGTTCGAGCTTGTAATGTCGGTGGTCTTGGACTCTCTGGATTGTACGAATTGCATAGTTTTGGGGCAAGACCTAGACTCATGCTGAACGCGTACGAACTTGTTCGCCTCGGTTACATTATTGTCGGAGATACGTATTTGATGACATGGGAAAGCTGGACTCGTCTTGTTATGATATCAGTGTTGCGCAAACTACTCCGGTGCAAAAACCATCAGATCATGGTCTTTGAATTGGAAATAGCCAGTTACGATGATGATCAAGTGCTCCGAATCAGTACGCACCCGCAACAAATAAATCTGAGCGATCCACGGTTGCTTGACATCAAATGGTGGGATATTGACTCTCGAGCGCTAGTTTGACCAACGTTTTGATCATGAACGATAATGGACCACGGAAAATGTTCTACTTGCACCCACGACGTGGTGTGATCGCACCAGTGCCATCAATGGTGAATGGAGCTCGAACAAGCGGGTCATTAAAGTTGTCAAAAAATCAGCTTCTTGCAGGAGCACCCATTGTTCTACTTCCGCTAAGTGATTATCGTTTTGAGTTCCGGCAAACTCAATAACTAAGACTGAGCAGCCAAACGACCACTTGCCATACCATGAGCCTCCTTCTCTCTCCATTTCTCTCGATCATCTGCTTGTTCTTTGGTCGCAGACCATATTCCTTGGGACGGATGCAATCTCTGGTCGACTCCATGCTTGTTTGCCACAGAAAAGGAAGGCATTTTGATGTGATGGCAGCAAATGAGGCACTCAGTGATCCAACAACAGTTGTAGAGAACGCGCTGAATCTCATGATCTCAACGTTCACAGCTGATTTAAAAACCGTATCCTGTAAGATCACACGTAAGATAATGAAATGGATTTCAATATACCGAAGTATAAAGCGGCTATCGCCAAGACGCTTGAGTCAATAGTTGACCTTCGACGTTGCTCATCTACCTACAAACTGTAAAAAAGCTTAGAACTGGTCCAGATTCTTCGGTATTGTCAATGAATTCGTTGTTGAAGGGTTGAAGCAGCCCCGCTTGACCGAAATAGCGCCTGTGTTCGACAAATCTTTAAGTGGGAACTTCCCACTAAAACATTTTATTGCCTCCATTCCAACTATGTTTAGACCAGCTGAAACCACCAAGCGTTGTGATCAACACATCTAGCAATGGGAAGATGGGAGTCATCTGGTCTCCGGATTGCGCCGTTTATTCGTCGGCAGCCCCATGGAGCCGTCGCGCCAGCACCACAGATGCATCGCATGATATCCGGCCGAGCAAATAACGTTTCCATAATGCCTCCCGTGACAATGGCGCAGCTTGTCGGCGCTGCGTTCAATTGGTCATTGTGTCTATTATTGATGTTTCTCCTTCTTTCTCAGCTCCTGGCGATTGTTTTGAACTCGTCAAAGATACCAAGGCATTTGATGTTTGGTCGCAAGCCTTCGCTTGGGATGTACACAATAGCCGGCTACAACGATGAGCCCTACAGCGATCGTATGCTTGTTTGCCGTCTTAGAGGGAAGCGGTTTGAAGTCATCTCAGTAAATGAAGCACTCAACGAATCCTCAACAATTCTTGAAGATACCACTGGTGCACGTGTGGACGGCTACCGTGTAGTAAATCGCGTAGGTATGACTGTCAGTGACGACACAAAGCGATTGTACGGCAGTACTTGTTCAAAAATCAATGCCACGATGGAGTACATGCTATTTATCTGCAACGATCTTGGCTACAACGTTACAGACGACAGTCTTCGCATCATTGACGATACGCACAGCAGAAGACTATACCGCATTCCAAATGCATTGCCTATTCTCATTATGCCATTTTGGGACAATGGGCCATCGTCACGATACGCAATTCCTGGATCAGACGGCCAAGCGTGTATGTTTCGTTTGGGTGGAATGTACGAAATGGCTGCAGCTGATACCATGTATCTATTTGCTTCGAATCGCTCAGTTCGTGAAGAAAAAACAGTTGAGTGGCTCAATCGACCTTTTTGAAAAATGGATGGTACGAGGATCCCGAAGGTATGCGCTGGTACTCGGATACTGTAAGCACCCATCCTTTGAACGCCTTGCAACTCGGATCGCGATGATTCGATATGATTGAAATGCGGGAGCTAACTTGCGTCAATGATAAATCGCAGTGTGCCATAACGGTGCTGAAGAGCCACTGGGGAACCTTGTTAATGGCATCAACTTCGGACTGGTTCAATTCTGTAGTGATTTCAAATGGAAATCGATACGGACTTTTCATATTTGAAGCGTTTGGATTCGATATATCCACCTGCGTTTATGATTTTGCAAGCTTTACCTCAGATATGTCCTTTGCATGGCTACTTTTCCAGTGGATGCTTAGTATCATTGTAGTCCAACGAGGCTTCTTCAAGCGTGTGTCTAAGTGGCATATTACTGATATTGGTTGTCTTGCCAACTCGTACAGCTTTAGCGTACTGGCAATCACGAGGCTGCCACGTGCAAAGATGATCATTGCTGCATTTTGTAGCGTTGGATGTTCATTTGAAGGCAATCAAAAGGCGTTGTCAGACGCTTGGTTTGTGATTTATCCAGCTATTGTTATTACGATATTAGTTCACAGCAGCTTTATTAACGTTATCGCAAGAATCTTCCGCCGAAGGGTGAGCAGTTGGCAAATTCCTGTCATGATCACGCTTTTGAGCATTATGCACAGGTTTCGAAACGAACTATGCTCATCAAGGCTGTTCGGCTATGATGGCCGCGTCTCAACGCTGGTATCTCCTGAAGAGTTTGAGACCATGTCCTTGATCGAATTGTTTATTCCGACTACAATATTGCGACTGAATGGAAATATCAAACCATTGTTCTTGATTAAGGCACTGGCAATATGCGTTAATACGATGCCTCTAGTATTATCTCAAGACATGTCATTGAACAGCAAACGTTCACAAGATCATGTTTCTTGTGCCTGTGAAAAGATATTAAGCGTTCGAGCGTGCAATGTAGGTGGCCTTGGTCGCTCTGATTTATACGAATGGGGAAGTTCCAGCTCCGGACCAAAACTCATGATGAACTCGTACGAGATAGTTCGTCTTGGCTATATCGTTGTTGGAAATACGAACTTGATGACATGGGAAAGTTGGATGCTACTTGCAGTCGTTTCGCCATTGCGAAAAGTACTTCAATGGAGAAATAGCCGGCTCTTGGTTTTTGAAGTTATCAGCAATGACGAAGGGCGAGCGTTCACTATCAGAACTGAACCACTGCTAATAAATCTCACGGATCCCAGGTTGCTCTGTCTCAATTGGTGGGATATTGATTCCAGACCTCTTCATTGACTGCATTTGATGATTATTGACAGTAGCTAAAACGTATCTGACTCATCCACACTTGATAATTATTTTCCAATCCGATCAAAATGGAGTTGGCCTCTCAAATTATTGTCTCATTGTTGTTCATGAGTGATAAGTTGTTCTGCCGCAAGCGGTGCTATATTTACTTTCAAGCTCCGTTTCGATTACGCAGCTTTGCAATCAAAATATTATGATAGACTGCTCTTGTCTATTGCAGGTCACAAACACGTGTACTGATTCCTTTAATGAGTCCTGCTAAGCAACTTGGGTCTTGACTTGAGCCAACAGTGATTCGCTCTCTCTGGGGCGCTTCAGCAGACTGACCAA
>JAADXR010000125.1:0-66812 GCA_023337935.1 Elongisporangium anandrum | reverse complement strand
GCGTTGGAGGCGCATGGCTGAACTCGAATGACGATGATATCAAGGCGCTCAAGAAGAGAGAAGTTTCAGTTCGAGTCAAAAACCTCATGCAAGAGCAATTGCTGCTGGTGGAGACACGGAAGCTCAATCATGATGACTATTGAGTGCTACTTTGCGACGTCGCTTTCGAATCCGCAGGCGGATCGTCTGGACAAATCTTCTCCACAGATTATAAGAAATTCACACCGGCCCAGATCGAAGAGCTCTGCGCCGAATACGACGAAGTGGACGATGCGCTGGCTGCGTTGGAGGCAAAGAGACCGACGATGCCACAGTAGTCTAGAGGAATGATTTGCTGTTGAAATAGAATAAAAGTCAATGAGTGTGTGTACCATGCTGCTCTATTAACTCGACTCTCGTCACTGTCCTACAATCTTTTACCGCCGGATAATCGACTTGCTTCGCGTTGGCGCTCCGTGCGTCTTGCCGCGGATGTTGCCCTTGCCGCGCTTGGTCTTGTTGGACGTGACCTTGATGCCCTGCGAGCGCTTCTTGCGCTTGTCCTCCTTGCGGATCTTGTTCTCCGTTAGCAACTCGTCCTTGGCGTGCTTGTTCACACTCGACTTGTTGCCCACCACGCGCGGCTTCTTGCCGTTGCGGTAATCCAGGCGGCGGCCAGCGTCGTCGTCGTCGTCGCCTTCCTCTCCGCCCGTGAACACGCGCTTGTGCTGGCGCTGCTCCCACTTCTTGTAGATCTCGCCCACCTGTTGCTTCTTCTTGAGCGACACGCCGCTCTCGTTGCGGCGCTTGATCGAGCCCGAGGCATTGATCTCACCCGCTGTGGTCTTGACGAACTTCTTCTTGCGCGTGTCCCAGTGCAGAATGCGGCGCTTCTTGTTCATCTCGATGGCCTCATCTGGGTTCACGTCCATGATAGCCTCCTCAAGACGCGCTTCTTCGAACGAGTTCACCTTGCCACCATCGGCGTTCTTGGCCAGGAATTCCTCCGTTGTGTAGTCGCCATCCTTCATGTAGCCAATGTAGTTCTCGCGGTCCTTGAAGCTCTTGGTGGCGTTCTCCTGGTCATCGTCGCCAGCCGTGACGCCCTCGACGTCGCCTGCGGCGGCAGCAGCAGCCAGTTCCTTCGCGGCAAGCATCTCGCGCACGACTTCGTCCTCCTTTTCCCCTGCACCGACACGCTTCTTCACCTGCTTGCGGTCGAATTTGGACAGGAACACTGTCTTGCGAGGCTTCGCAGGCTCCTGCTCCTTGGACGGTTCTTCCGGCGCATCTGTCTCGGACTTCTTGACAAGCGGCTTCGGCTTGTCTTCCTCATCGTCGTCCATCGCGTACGAGTCGTCGGTCTTCTTCTTGTCGGTCGACTCCTTCTTGATGATCTTCTCGTGGATCTTTCGCTTCGTGGCCATCATGAGCACACCGGGCGAGGTCTTCTTGACCGAGTGCGTGCCCGAAGAGATCTCAAAGATCGTCTGCGGCGGACGGAACTTCTGCAGCGACTCAATGTACTCTACCTTCTCGGCCTTGGACTGCTCCTTGACGTACTCGGCCTGGAACAGCGGGTGGATCTTCTTCACTAGCAGCTCCTTGGCGCGCTTGATCGAGAGTTTGGACGGGTCAGCACGCGTGCGCGCGTACATCTTGTAGGCGTTGTCACAGACCTTGACCAGCGGCGACACCTGCGGGTGGTTCTTGATCGTCTCCGAGAGGTGCTCGGTCTCCTGATCGATCAGCTCGTTGGGGAAGGCGCCGTAGTGCACATCCGCGACCTGCATGGTTGAGAGCGAGTACGGCGAGGCAGCCACGGGTGACGAATCCTCCAGTCGGCGACCGATATATAAGTGCAGATCGACCATGAACGGCGTCTCGTCCGGATCGACGAAGTTGAACGCCGTACCGGAGCGGCCGGCACGCGCAGCACGACCGACTCGATGCACAAACAGCTTGGCCGTGGGCGGGAACGAGTAGTTGAGCACGTTGTTCAGCAACGGGATATCGATACCACGGGCTGCAACGTCCGTCACAATCAGCAGGTTGGTCTTCTTGGCTCGGAACTTGCCAATGTTGATCTTACGCGAGGCCTGGTCCATGTCACCGTAGACGCAGGACGATTCGATGTGGTTGGCGCGCAGCAGCTCCTGCAGGAACTCGACGTGGTGGCGCGTGGCTGCGAACACGATGGTCTGCTCCTCCGAGGGGATGAATTCGCGCACCATGTACAGGAACAGCGCGGGCTTGTCCATGGATCGCACCGTGAAGAACGTCATCTTTAGGTTCTCCGAGATCTTGTTCTCGACATCGAGACGGATCAGCTCCGGCTCACTGAGACCGGCACGTGCGAACTGCACGAGCGCCTTGGGCAGCGTGGCTGAGAACAGCAGCGTCTGGCGACTCGTGGGCATGTTCTTGAGAATCTCCTGCAATTGCTCAGCGAAACCCATTTCGAAGATGCGATCAGCTTCATCGAAGACCACGTACTCGACCATCTTGAGGTTGAAATCCGGGATTTCCTGCAGGTGGTGCATGAGACGACCGGGCGTGGCCACGAGCACATCAGGGTTGGCAGCGATAGCCTCGAACTGCTGGTCCATGCCTTCACCACCGACAATGAGCGAGATCTTGAGCGACGTCAACTTGGCCAACATCTTGGCGAAGCGCATGGTCTGCACGGCCAGCTCACGCGTGGGCGACAGGATCAGCGCACGCACACCAATCTTCTTGGAGTGCTCCTTGAGCTTCTCGAGCATCGGGATCAGGAAGGCGGCCGTCTTACCGGAACCTGTACGCGCCATAGCCACGCAGTCCTTGCCCGAGAGCACGATCGGCAGCGACTTGCGCTGGATGGGCGTGGGCACCTTGTAGCCCATGGCCATGACGCCGCGGAAGATGGCGGGCGAGAGGCCCAGGTGCTGGAAGCCGCCCACACCGGCGCCCTTGCCATTGGACTTGCCGTGGGTCGTGGTGGAGGCCCCGGCGTCCTTCTTGGACTTCTTGAGCAGATCGTCCTTGGCCATGACTTGCTTCTGGAGCTGCTGGTGGGCAATGCCAATGCCCGTTCAGGACCAGAAACCATTGGGCGGCAGCCAATACACGCGCTGATTGGACGAAAATACGTGGGCGTTTGATAGACGATGTGCACCACACCATTTTAAAACTTGCTGTGGTACACTCTATCTGTGGGGAAGTCGGCGTTTTTAATGTGGATTACCTCTCTACCGAAAGGCAGCGGTTTCGAGAAAGGCCCTTTTTTTGTTCATGAATATACTCTCTGTCTTTTTGAATAGTTGCGCTAAGCACTTCCAAAAACGCCGGTCAAAAAGTGATGTTAAAATGATACCGTATATAACCCTACCTGTTACATTCATCGTTTTTTTATGCGAAAAATGGTTTTGTTTGTCAAATCATCAAAATCAAGGACGGTTAGGTCTCATACACTATTTATAGCGAATCATACGTCCGCAATCAATCCGTTCCAGCCAATCACAGACGTGGATATGTCAAATAGCCAGCATGACACGCACTCAATCGACCACTGGCCCAGCAGCTCACCAAGCGTCCGACCGAACACCATGGACCAGGACGGAGACATTTCGGCTTCGGCGTCCTCCCCAAGGGCCCGCTGCTGCTTCGATCTCTGCCTCCACGCGCGCCCCTGAGTGTGCGTACAAGCCCCACCAAGCCTCCGTCGGTTGTCAACTCAGTGGTCCCATCTCCACAGCTTCGGTTGCACAGCCAAGCAGCATCCGATCGTATAGACAAGTGACGCGCTGCTAGAAACGCACTATTCAGTATGCAGCCTCTCGGTCCAGATGCCGCCACGACGGTGGCGCAGGCGGCAGCCATTTGGAAACTCGCAGTGCAGAGAGCAAAGAAGATCATGCAGTCGGCCGTCATCACCAGACGCTTCATCGGCACCTCGGCCATGATGATCTACGCCTTTTCGTCCTACCCGCTGGCTGAACCCACCAGCTCACTGTCGCTGAGTCTGGCCCACGGAACGGACTCGGAGGAGGTCTCCCGACGTGACCCGTTTGCTGTGAATGTGCGCCAAGTCGCCGCTCGCGTGGGCGTCAAGAATCCCGAACGCCTGTCGATTCGTATCGCTGAAGAGACCGCCGGAGCCTCTGTGGGCGCGAACGCCACCATCCGCTCGCGTGGTGCCTGTGTCGTGCTGCCTATGGACCTATACGAGGCCTTCCACGCCACACCGGAGCTCCACGAGCAGTACGACATCCCTGGCAAGGACGAGATTAACTTTGTGTTGGCCCACGAGTGCGCTCACATTGCGCAGAACCACGCTGTGATCTCCGGTCTCGCACTGCCTCTGTCTCTATTGGCCTCCACCTACGCGATCAAGAAGGTGCCCAACAAGCTCCTCGCTGGCGTCGTCGGTGTCTTTGGACTGATTGGAGGCAACATCCTGTTGTCCTGGTCGCTGGAGCACGCGGCAGACCACGCGGCTGCTGAGAGCGGATATGCCCACGGCGGCATCTCGTGCTTTGAGCGCAAGCTGTCTCACAACTGCAAGCTCCGCTCGATCTTCAACACGCGCCTGATCACCAAGGAAGGCAACTACCTTGGCGATACTTCGCATCCGATGCTCACCTCACGAATTCAGCACCTCAAGAAGATCGCGGAGACTCAGGAATCCAACTGCAAGTACTGTCTCAAGCTGTAGACGGAGGATTCAAGTTATGACTGTAGAGAATAGTTTCAAAGGGCGGGGGGCGGACGTTGCTGCTGACGAAGCAGAAAACCCTTGCATGGTGTAGAAGATAAAACCAAAAGTGTATGTATATTTAGATTGTCAAACGTGATTGTGCTGGTCTTGGCTCGATTACTGAGATTATCACATCACTTCAGATCCATGGACAAAGGCGAGAAGCAGATCTTAAATGAGGCAGGCGAGGCTCGTGGCAAGAGGGCGAGCCATCACTTTGGTATGTGGTAGAGGAAGAGGAAGAGCTCGACTATCCGAAAGAAATTGAAGCCTTGTCGTATCTCTATCACCAGTTGCGGAGACAAAGTGCACGCGGCAAACAATTGAACAGCTATCGTAGCTTCAGCTGTTGTCGAGCCACCAGTCGTTCGAGTCAATTGCAGCAGTAGCAATTGACAGCAGTAATTAGCCCCATAGTTAGCAGGACTCGGAATTATAATCGCGAAAGAATGGGATCTTTGCGCCAGCCAATCAGCGCGCGTCCGGGCAGCCATGCTTGTCATTTCTATGTGTGACGGGGGAATTCGAAGGTTCCGCGCGTGCATAGCCGGGTCTCGGCCGGTCTCAATGGGAAGCGCTGCTTCTGGTTAAAGGATCGTCCCTTGCGTCATTCCTCCCGAGTCCCTCTCAACCTCATGGGCTCCGCGCACGACGACGACCACCAGCAGGGCGTGCCCATGAGCGCCTCTCCGCGGCTGCAAATCGACGCCACAGCCTCCGCGGCCTCGCTGTCGCTCTCGGTCTCGGCGCCCACGTCGCCGGCCGACGAGCTACCGGGCGGCCTCGACACGCCGCAGGGCAGCGAGGTGAGCGTGGCCAGCAGCCCCCAGGGCAACAAGCGACGGCGTAGCGACGACCCGCCCATGTTCCTCGAGAAGACGTACGACATGCTCGAGAACTGCGCGCCCGAGATCGCGTGCTGGTCGGCCAGCGGCGACAGCTTCATCGTGAAGAAGCCGCTCGAGTTCGCCGAGACGATCATCCCGGTCTACTTCAAGCACAAGAACTTCAGCTCGTTCGTGCGGCAGCTCAACTTCTACGGCTTCCGCAAGGTGCGCGTGGACGCCGCGGAGCTGGCGCTGATCGACGGCACCATGGACCCGAAGGACTGGTGGGAGTTCCGCCACGAGAAGTTCGTGCACGAGCGCAAGGAGCTGCTGCGCGAGATCAAGCGCCGCACGCTGTCGGAGGCCAAGACCACGGTGGACCGCAACGAGATCGAAGAGCTACGCGCCGAGGTCGCCGGTCTGCGCGACCAGATCCAGCTGCTGAACAAGCACATGCTCACGGTCATGCAGGCCGTGGCTGTGCGGCCGGCTGCTCCTCAGCAGGCTCCTGTCATTCTGTCAGGCTACCGAGCGCCCGTGACTGTGGATCACACGACTGTCGCGCAACTCAGCATCAGTGCTCCACCCCCGCAGCAGCAGTTCTTCCAGCCGCCCCAAGTCCAGCTTGCTGGTCTGTCCAGGAGCCCTCATTTGCAGCCATTCCAAAACGATCCGCGCAGTCCGACGGCGTTGTACCAATTGCGACCGCTGCAGTCGGTTGTATCGGACGCAAACCAGCAGCCGCACCATCCGCAGCATGTCCATGGCTTGCAGCAGAGTCCGCTGCCGTCCTACCAGCAGTTTGCCAGTGGCGCAGGCACGCCGCAAATGAGTCACGACGGGTCCGGCCGTCGTCCGTACCCTCTGGACTGGAATGCTGCGGTGTCCACGCCTCGTCAGGTCGCATTCGAGTCCCAGTCGCAGCGTTTTCCTGTCGCGCCATCGTTTCCCGGAGGAGCTCCGGTCCTGCCCAGCGCCGTGGCTCCGGCCTCGCATCATACTGCTGATGCTGCCGCGGCCGTCGCCGGCACGATCGCGGACTTGTCGAACCTCATGCGCAACAGCGAGAGCAACATCGACCGGTCGGCAGCATTGGCAGAGCAGGAGGAATCGACCCAGCGAGCCGTGCGCCGTCTGAGCATGGTCGCGGTTGAGATCCGTCATGCGCTGCTCGCGTGCATCAACGCCAGGATCATGGGCGTCCTGCGCGTTCCTCGCCAGGAGACTGGGCCCAACGACGTTGACGCCGTGGCGCACGCCGTCGCGACTGATATCCAGGAGCAGCTAGCACGGGTGAATGAGAGTGGAGCCAGCACCAGCATGGAAGGATCACCTCCTAAGCAGCAAGCCATCGTGGATTTGGAGACCACGCGCATGTACCGCATCGAGATCCTCAAGTATCTCTCACGGGAACTGCCTCGCGCTGTGCAAGAGTCCGTCGAGAAGCGGCTGCCAGCGTCTCTGAAGAAGAGCTTCGACCGGTCTCTCATGGCCTTGCTGGTGCAAAAGGCCCAGGCAGCGCTTGAAGCGCAGATGCGGACCGAGACCTCGTCCGTTCCCAATGCGCCAAGCCATGGGCTTTAGTCTCCTCACAGCGAAGCTAAGCTGTCCCTTGTCCATTTATTTATGAGGGGCTGGCTTTGCTTGAGAGAATGGGAGAAAAGTGTCAAAGGCATGGAAATACAGATTGGAATTCTACATTGATGCTGGTCTTACATGGTCTCTGTCTATTCTTCCTATTGCTAATCCTGTTCTACTGCTGCACGAGCGAGTGCAGGAGCGGATCATCCTGCATGGCTTTGGCCAAGACGTCCATGATCACGGCCGAGGACACTTTGAGGCGCCAGAAGGAGCTGGCCTTGAGCACGGCCGAGGTCTTCTTGGCTCGCTTCACGAACGCGTAGCAGTCGAGTGTCGCCAAATGCTTCTGCAGGTCGTCTCGCGAGAAAACGGGCACCCAGGCAAAGGCAGGGATGGCGTGCAGACGTGCGAGCTCTTCGCTCACAGCGTTGAGATCGCACTGCTTGGTCTTGTCTCCGGGGGCTAAGGTCGTGATCACGAACAGCAGGATCTTGGGCACACGGGGAAGCTGCTGGACGTCCTTGACGGCCGTGGAGCTCAGGATGGCGTTGGAACATTGCAGAACATCTCGCACCGTGAGCTGCGAGGCAGAAGGCTGGTTTTCGTGGTTGTCGTCGGCCGGCTGAGCGCGGCGCAGAAGGTGGCGAGCACACTGCTGGAGCAGACTGAACGCTCGGCGCGCATCACCATCACGAGCAGCGATCTTGCGAGCGATGAGCTCGACCGCTCTCGGCTCGACAAAGTCGGAGCTGTCGGAGGAGTCGGTGCTCGCTTGTCTGCAGCTGAGCACCACGTCCTGCACGTGCGAGTTGAGGATCAGCACCAGGTCTTCGTACGAGTAGGACGGGAAGATGAGCTCGGAGACGCACTGGCCGGGTGCTAGCACGTCCTGTGTGATCTTCTTGTACATATCGACACCGTTGAGGATGGCAATAAATGAGAGCGCAGACTTGGGCGTCTGCGACCAGCGGATGAGGAACTGGAGCACGTCCTTCACGCGGCTCTGCATGGCTGGGGCCATGCGCGCGAGCTGATCCACCTCATCCAGCATCACGACACTACAACGGATCAATCCACAAAGGTTAGTCTCTGAACAAGCGATAGAGCTCAGAAGAGAGCGAGACGTACATTTGGTGCTTGAGTCGCTTGCCCGCAGTGTCGTGAAGGAAGTCGTCCAGCAGACACGGGTCCAGGTACGGCAGCTGCAAGGAGGTCCGGCTGCGCAATTGCTCATCGATGGCGGCGTAGAGCGCGATGGGATTGTAGAACGTGCTGCAGTTCAAGCGGATCACGACGGTCGTGCTCGGATCCTGCGCCTCGTACTGCGACAGGATCTCCCCCACGAGCGAGGACTTGCCTGTGCCTGGGGAGCCGACCACGAACAAACTGCGCTGCTTGCAGTCGCCTGCCGTCTTTTCGTCTCGATGCACGGCCGATTGGATGATGGCGCGTTCAGCATTGCGCCCGACTACACGTGGAACGATGCCACGGCCGACGACGTGGGAGCCAGCCAGCGCCTCCAGCACGCGCTCGACCGACAGCTTGGCTGGTGCATTCGCATGTACCACCGCAGGCGTGACGATAGGCTTCACTGGGTCTTGCGCGCTTTCATTGGCCTGCTCGTCTGTGTACGTGAGTGTCCGACGGATGACGCGCGGCTTCTTGCCCAGCGTCACAACCTTCTCCTGCGTCGGCTCTGTCGCTTCCTCGTTGCGCTTGCGCTTGTGCGTGAGAGACCGCTTGGCGTTGGGCGAGATGAAGTCCGTGGCTGCGCGCATGGTCGCGAGTCTGGGCGGGCGGTCGCTCTTGGGCTGGACAGTCTGCACCGTCAGGCGGCGCTTCTGCGTTCTGGAGGGCGTCATGGGCGCCAGCAAAGCCGCAATGGCGCTGGAGGCGGCCGCGGCAGAGGCTCTGGTCCTGGAGCGGGCTGGGGCTGGCTGCCAGAAGGCGGCCATCATGCGCAGCTCGCTCTGCTTCTGCGCTCTCGTCCTCATGACTCAATTGACGCACTGTACTGTACTGAAGGGCGCCAAGGGAGGAGCCGATGGTGTTGGCGCGCAAACGGACCGCCTCTGTTAAGACCGAGAATATATTCCCGTAAAACACGAAAACAAGGTGTTTTCTCTATTAAAACCGAACATTCAGCGTGCGTGTGTAATTTACTGTCAGCAAAAAGAGAGCCATCTGTAATATACACATGGAGAACATACGAGATAATAATAAAAGTTTGGATATTCCAATATCAGAGTTACAACACTAGTGCCTTTATTTGTGCGCCCTGGTCTGCATTTACGGTAGCTTGTCAATTCGCCCATCACCAGCAACCCAATGGCTCGTGGAGATCTGGTCCGAGCGCTTCGCTGCGCCAGCGGAGGCGTAGCCGGTGGGTTACGCTGCAATTGGCTCTTGCAAGATGGCGCAATGCTGATGTACTGACTGTATTTGTGTATGTGCACGCTTGTGGCCTTGCTTATTGCAGCCTTTGTGCAGGAGCGAGTCCATTCGACGTCGATTGGTCTGGAGTCCACCAGCGCATTTGTGCAGGAACTGCTGCAGGAGCTAGAAAGCGCACTCAAGGAGCTCATTCCAGACGAATCAGCTGCTGAGGCTAATGCTCTCGATGAGTTGGAGCACGAGCAGGAAGTGGAGCTGGGCACGCTCGTCTCGGCCTCGTCGCTGGTCAGTAAACAGACGCAATCGCTTGCAAAGCCGATAGACTCACTACTGTCCTTCGTGTGTCACAGAGCATTCGATACGTGACGGAGCGCGACGCCATGACGCCGCTCTTGGATCGATTCCAGGCAGTTTTCTCCACCATCCTTCACTTGCCTTGCTGGGGTCGCAGCTATCTCGGTCTCAAGGTATGCTGCGCAATGCTCGCATGGCAATAATTCATCCGCATATCTTACTATCACCTGTGTAGACAGTGGCTTTGATGGGCAGCACCCGCGTGCTGGAGGCTTTCGGGGAGCATATCAAGACTGAAGATGTTGAGCAAGAGCTTACTTGGCTAGCTGCTCGCTGGCCTTTAGACGCACCCACTACATCTCCGCTGGTCGTCAGCTATCTCTTCCGTCCTACGTGCGAGTACATCAGTGTGGCTTTGCAGACGCATCCAGCGTGTGAAAAGCATGTTTTCGCGCAGGTTGGAAATTGGCCCATGAATGCACTACAGTACTCGAAGAGGCTGACTTCTTGCTGTTGCTTGTTCCAGATTTTGCCCGAGTTACTGAGCCTGGTTGTTGTCTGGCGAGACGAAGACGCCAGCGCGGATGTGCCCGGACCTGTCAAGGCGGAGCTTGCGTCAACCATCGCTGTGCTCCTCGATATGAAATTGGCAGCGCCTACGAACGCCTTTGCGCTTCTGCCGATGCCTTCGTTTGTAGAGGAAACTCAGACGTCCCAAAGCGAGGGCGTTTTCACTACAGAGACCGAAAAAGACGGGAGTCGAACGCTGCAAGATCTTGACCAGCAGTCACTTAGCCAAAGCTGCGAGACCTTCAGCGCCTGGCTGAGTGTCGACCCAGTGCGTACAGCGGCCGCTTTGGTCCTTCCCTTGCTTTGCCAAACGATCTCTAGTCTTTCCTCTGATTCAACTTCAGCTTCTGCCATCGTCTCCAGCATTGAGTCCATGTCTGTTTGGTACGTAATCTTGCAATTGAACCTGCCACAAGCCAGTATCTCACCGGCACACGTTGATGATATTCTAGTGTTCAAAATCTGGAGCCCAAGACGTTTGAAGACTTTGAGTTCGCTAATAACGCAGTCGAGATGCTCCGTGATATCACTTTGCGCATTCCAGCGCTTTCTGAAATCTCGATCCGTTCCATTTTGGACGCTTTGCCTAGCGTCATGCCTCATCTGGAGGTTGTGTGGACTTATTTTCAACCTGAAACGATTGATGCTGACGCATAATGTCGCTTTTGCTCAGGCAGCGATCAAGTCTCCAGGAATTGAGAAGAGCAAGCTGAAATCCATCAAATCAACCTGCTCAACGATCCGTCAGACGCTTGTGGAGGCCTGGCTTGCTTGGATCCACAACTCGGGGGCAAACTATTTCAGCCAGTTCTATGATGAGTTTTTGTCTCTGCCAACATCAGTCGTTGGAGCAGATCCCCGAATCTATGGCGACGCGCTGTTTGTGGCTTTAAGAGGGGCCAACCAGTCCAGCGGCATTCAAGACCAAATCGAACAGAGCATCGCCACCGTCTCCCGTGCGCTGAATCAGCTGCATCGATACTCCAAGGTACACGCATTGATCTATCAGTTCACATACTTTATTCGCTTTGAGCTGACCGCCGTAATTCCATTTTCAGAATGCCGCCAATCACATCGTGGGTGCCGTCATTCGTCTTGCGGTCGCGTGCGACGAGAAGATCACACCATTCGCTGACGATCTTGCTTACCCGTTGGTCGCCTCCATTGTGGATGAGTCCGTCAAGGGCAAGTCGCTGCATTTGCGTGTTGAAGCTGTTGGTTGCGTATTGCTCGGATGCACCAAAGATTCATCCTTTCAGGTACGCAGAACAAATATTTCTCTGTCGTGCGTTATTCTGCGCCGACAACCTGACATTCATTTGTTTTGATGCATTTCAGCTGGACGAGCATGCATGGGTTCAGCAGTTCATCGAGCTCCTTGTTGCGCCTGATTCACTGGAAAACGTTCAGTATTTGACCGTGTTGAAGGGATTGACAGACAATAGCCCACGACTACTGGATCTGGTCGCACGCATCTGTCTACAGCATCCTGAAAGCATCGGTCACGTGGTGCACACCTCGTTAGCTCGTTGGCCTTTATTCGAGGAGGATTTGGAGACTACAGCTGTGCTATTGGAGATTCTGATGGCTCTCCTGAGCGTCGAATCTGTCCGCGAGGCGCTAGACGCCGATCATTTGCGCAAAACTGTCGCTTCTTTAGCAGAAAACGCTAGTCGTGACGGTCTTGACGCTATTGCAGCTGCCTGCAGTAGGGCTCTTGCTCTGGACTGCCTTCAATGATAACAGGACGACAATAATGCAGCACATTGTTTTAGTCCTCAACTGGAGAGCATGCACGTCGAAGGAAGATACATAATGATTCCAGCGTAGCTTCATCCAAACCAGTGATTCAACATGCATATAATATATGCATGTTGATTATCGCTTCGTATTTTCACTTTCCACACTTACTTGATCGCTGTCTTGTTTTTCGGCTTCATCAGTAGTCAATTGTTGCGGGATGCGTAGTTGCCCAGATTCATCCCAGGTACACACTTTCCAGTAGAACTCGGTCTTCCAACAGTCTTCGTCACTATGTGTCTGATCGAACACAAGCCCTGTCGACGAGTAAACTTGGACTCGAGGATGCAAAAAGCTCACCATGTTTGACGGCTGTAACTTTAGGGCCACAGCACAATGATACGAAAGCCCTACATAATCACAGCTCATCACGCTACTACCAATCAATAGGCGGAAAGTATAGATGAGCATATTGCATTACCTGTATGACAAGTGATCGTGAACGATTGAAACTCACACTTTTCCACGTTGTGAGTACCGTTATGAAAAACGTGACCATCATATTCGCGAGTCTGTTCCCATACGCGGGCAAGTATGCTCTAGGGAAGTTCACTGAGTCAATCAAAGGTTAAGGTTTGCACGTAGTCATTCATTCTTACCGTTTCCTGGTGAATTTCCAATATCGCATTCATGCAACCCGACACATTCATGTAAGAAAAAATGACGCGGTACGTGTTCTGGCCGTGGAATGTAGGGCACATGACAGCCAAATAACGCGGATTTACTTGTGCTGCTGTCCAAACCACATTCACGTTTGCGTGCGTCGAGTAAAATCCTGGCGCATCGATATTAAGCGAATACTTCCCGAGCCGTAATTGGAAGGGACACACGCTCCCAAGGGGTACAGATTTCGCTACTTTCGCATTTGATGCAGAATCCAGATCGTGCCCCCAATGACGAGTTTTGCTTTCTTGAATGCAGACGACACTAGCCATGGTGTTTGGATCTGTTGAGACTGAGTCTGCACTTGCAATAACAAGATCAATGACCACTTTTCCTATCAGCACAGGGATATGAATTGTACGAGAAGGACGATAGCGTCCGCCTTCAACCACAACATTTTTCGATGCCGAATACAATATGCAGCTACAGTCTTTCAGCGCAGTGATCAAGTAAATTCCCTTTTTCACATCCCAGGTTGCGCACCCGTTTGAGTTGGAAGACACGATAGTGCGCTCAAAGCTGCATTTGTCCGTGATTTGAAATGGAATCGCTGCGACCGGTTGGACCAAGTGCTGTTGATAAAAATCTACGAGTTGGATGTTGTAAGACCAACGAAACACTTCTAAAGGGATCAGTATGTTTTGCGCCACAGACGCCGACGAAGCTATCGCATCTCCGTAGAAGCCGGACGGAAAAACCACTACGAGCGACGTCCATTCAAAATACTCGAAATTGAACACGTATACCGAGTATGATCCCGGTGCCAAGTGACAGACGATGCGACCATCTTTATCTGTTGCGTAATATTTCTTGCTTTCCTTGGTCCTTTCCCATAGAGCAATTGCCGCATTGCGTTTCGATAGAGGGTTAAATTTTGAAGTCGATAACCCTGAGTCGTTTACTTCATTTGCTTCACTATCACGACTTGACGGGCCATCTGGTCCCTCGTTGGATTCAACACTATTGGGTTGCCGCTGAGACTGCCACGCATCATAAAGCTGACCCGTATCTAAGTTATGCCCTTTTGGTGTGCCTAGACGGACATCATCTTCCAATTGCACTGCTTCTGCTCCGCGGATCATTATATCTTCAAGCAAATCCTGTTCACTATTTGATAATTGAAGTGATTTCTTGTACAGCTGCTGAAGGCGAATAGGCCCATTTCTCGAATAAATCCGCGCACGTTCATTTTCTTCAGCCTTTTGCAAAACATGGTGACGAATGTCATGGTATCGCTTTTTCATAACCTGTTTCAGCATAGTTCGGGATCGGACGTGCGGTATCAGCTTGCAATTCCTTCGCAAAGCGAAAATGGCTAACTTTGTGCCAACATGAATAACTTCTTGGACAAACTTATTCGCAACCTCAGATATCTCATCACTGACTCGTTTACGCTGGAGCCGACGTCGAATCGAAACCAGACGTGATCCCATGGTCAGTGTAGGAACAATTTTCTTCGCCAAGCTTGTTGACAGCTGCACATTGTCCATGTTTCTCTCTATAAAAACGTATGCCTGCTCCACAGGCTGATTTGTTTGCTCACTCACAACTCGAATCTCTACCTGTCGCTTTGACCTCTTCTCTCTGGCCACAAAGGGATTTTGTTGCAGGCTTTCTTTTATCCCATTTTCAGCAAGAATACGCAAAATTGATCGATACACCGATTGAACCGTAGGAAGTGCTCGCTCCAAGTATTCGTGCTTGTAAACTTCAAGTTCACTTGGAAAACTTTGCAACTTTAGCGCCACCTGAAATGGAAACTGATTCACACGTATGCCATTACAGTTGCGCCTATCAAATGAGCCGTCATTGACAATTGGCTTCATCACAACGCGACCATTCTTTCCAAATCGAATATTCCTCGAAAAATGACGAGCATACTCTTCGTATTCACTGATCCTGCCTTGTTCATCAGTCATTACTACGTATGATATCACGATTTCATATGTTTGCAAAATTTGATGCTGTACTAGGAGCCCGTTGATTTCTTCCAAACCTGCATGAATGGAATTCGCTTGACCACATCCGCCGAGTGCCTGAAACTTCCATAAATGGATTTTCTTGCTTCGATAAAGCGCAGCAAGCGTAAACCATCGGCATCCACTAGATGGGATTGCATCGAACATTCCTAACATTTGGCGGGCCTCGCTGTTTTCAATCTGGACATTTGCGCAAGTGATTCTCTGTGAAGCAGAGCTCATTTCTGGGATTTGATTTGAATCAGCTACACCTTCCTTGTGGGCCACTCTTTGCAAGCAGATCAGAATGCAATACACACGATTTGACAGCTCAGACAGTGCCAAATCGACACGATCGACGAATCCTCCGTACAGGTATCGGTTTTGACGATAAATGATATTGTCATCCTGTGCATTTGGGCGCTGCTCATGAACAAACTCAAGAAGCTGGAAATCATAATCCAGCATCAAGCAAATGAATCGCCATGGAGATCTTGGAATCGCCACGTCACAAGCCAGAACAGAACTAATCGAAACTTTACTGAGCATCGGAAGCGTATATAGACCACTTGAAGTAGGAGGTATCATTGACATACTTGGTAAATCCTCCATTCGATGCTGATTCCGTAAATATCCTTCCTAAAGTTGAATCATATTCAAACTGGTGAGTAACTCCAACACCAAAAATTCAACGCGATCAATAGCAACAAACCTGTATATCCTTGAAAAACTGGACAACCTCCTGTAGCTCAGAAACCGAAAAGAAAAATCCAATTTTGCTGAACACTGATACAATTTTTCGTTCTGTCAATACAATCTTTCGATTGATCACGGATTCAAGAAATATGCGCTCTCGATTTTGACGACTCTGACTTGCCAAAGCCAAAAATTCACGAAATGCCTGCTCATGAATCTTCTCCCCGGGTGATCTATTCAGCAAGTGGACATTAACTTAATCATCGAGCTCAAATAAAAGCAAGTGAACAAACCTTTTTGCCTCTTGTAAAATGATGGCAGATACTTTTGTTTGAACATCTTCGACACTTGGATAACACGACGAGCTCGCCATGGAGTGCAGCTCAATATTGACAGGTTGCGAGCCAAAAGCACGTGTGACCTGAATCGATATTTCAAAAGATCCGATCGGTGGCATAGCACTGTCATCTCTCTCATTTACCACTACACTCAACAACGGACTCATAGCCTCAATCCCGCGTATAACTGCTACGGCCTTATTAGCGTAATCTTTTTTACTGCTGCATCCGTGCTCTTGGATGAACCTCAAGTCGAAATCCAGTGCATAGTCCACAATGACATGAACATCTCCCTTGTGAAGCACTGTCAGCAACCAATTTTCAAAAGATTTTGCGTGCGCTATAGCCACGTCGTGATGAGCTCCATGGAAAAAGTTGTCGAGCAGAACAATTGACGATGCAACACTGGCTGTATCAGATAAGGGAGGAAATGATGTGCGCCAGAAAATAGTACGATGAACATTGATCGTATGCCTGAAAACGGAGATGTCATTCACTTGCCCAACGTCAGGAACCACCAACTGCAGGAGCTGTAATTGTGTATTCTTGGTATTCTTCGTTGCGTTGGTTTCTACGGAGTAATTGCTGTTCAAAGTAGGCCAATCCATTTCAAGAAGCCCACTCGAAAGCACGTCAGCTGTTTTCCACATACTTACCCTTGTGATTAGCCCAATAAATCCAATTCGAGTTCGCCATTCTCGGACACTTTTGGCATAAGAGGTATGCCCTCCAATGTAAAGCGAGTCATTATTTGAATAACTACTAGCCCACTGGTTGATACTTCCACGCTCACGAGAAGCAGATGCATTTGCAGATCTGGGCTTCGAAATACTTGCACAATCAACGAGCTCTCGGTTAAAGTAGATTCGAAGAAAGCAGCCATCGAAAGTCACGGCAACTTGGACCCAACGATTACTGGGAACTTCGTACCGATTTGCCCAGCACTCGTATCCTCTCCACCAAAGCTTGCATCCCGCGGAGCATTGATCTTCAAGATCACTCTTGGGTATTTTGGATCCTCGATCGAAAAGAACAAATCGGATGCTGCCATCTGAATCGCGTGATGGGAACTTGGCGGCAATGATAGTAGGGGGAGACTGGGAATCTAAAGATGGATGGAGCACGGTAAGATCTGGACCAACCTAAAGCCACACCAATATGGTCTTACCTTCAAATGCATCACTACCTAGAGTAGCTTGCTGGTGCTTTTGTGTTGCCAAGCACCCGTAGACACTGCGGTCAGTGCTCCCGCAGCAAGTCCATCGAAAAAAATCTCCGTTGTCGTCAAGTTCTGGATGTTGATGTCGCACCGCTTCGGATGAGCTACTGCACGTAGATCAGTCAACATTCTTGTGAATCTCTCCCTCTTCATTGTTAAACTCTCACACCTTCTTCGTTTGGGCTTGTTCTCGTTCGCAGCTTTGAACAGGAGAATGCTGATAGCGAATTCCTCGTGCGCCACTGCATTTGCTTGCGGTGGGATCTCTAAAAAGCCATCTCCATAGAACGAGAGTACAGCCTTGCGCTCATCTCTTCGTCGCACGTGAGATCTGTTGAGATTGCCACATATTTAAGAAGCCAACCATTGTATACAGTGCAGCGTTCGTTGCCTGACCTGGGCGATGGATTGATTGTATTTGAAGCCGGCGGCGGGGGAGACGCTTTCACTGCGCACTTATTAGGCAGTGATGCAGTCTCACCCACCTTCTCGTTTGTTTTCTCTTCCTTTGGCGAGTGCTGCGATTTAGCTTCAGGCAGCAAAGCTGCAAGCAGTGCTCTTGATGGCGGGCGATTGCGTTGGCTGTCGGATGTCGTCCTTGGGCACGAGAGGGCCGGCTTGCGCACCAATGGCCTGGCTATATGCTTGACCTGTGCTGTTGGCTTCTCTCGGGATCTCTCACTTACAGTGGTGCCGTAGATTGAGAGCAGAGTCTGCTGCCTCCCGGATGAGCTCATGTCGTTGCGCGCATTCTCGTGTTGAAGTGCAACCGGTCCAGCCTACCTGTTTTTCTGCGTTAAGTACGAATGCAGGTTACGGCGTAACCCTTAAGAGTACCCAACTCCATGGAGCAGCTCAAGCGACAGCGCAGGCGGAGACGAAGACCGGAACCAGCGACGCTGGGCGACTTTGTGCAGGCGAATGAAGCGAGTGTGAAGGTCCCAAGTCCAGTGCAAAGACAGGTGCAGGAAGTCCAACCAACTGCATCGCCTGATAATGTGAAACCACTTCACCACACGAGCCGGACCAAGCGCCGCTCGAGGACCAAGGCAGCCATTTTACGATCGCGTGAGTCGACAAGATCTAATGAAGACGCTGGGATCAGAAAGGAAACTCCTTCCATGCGCTTCCGTGTTCGTAATCTGCTGCAGAAGGAAGAGTTGGAGGACCCGGACGAACTCGATGACCTTGTAGATGACCTGACTACGCAATTTGAAGCGTTTGGTGGGTTTGCCGCCCTTCGAGTCATAAACGAAACAGACGAGGAGAGAGAGAAACATGGAAGCTATCGCGAGGCCAAATCTGACCCAGGAGATATCATTGTGACGTACAACTCCTCGGAGAAAGCTGTTCTTGCCTTTGCGGCGTATCAGGGCAAGCGCTACGGAGGAGTCGAGCTCGAATGCACCTGGTTTGCCAACCCAGCGTCCGAAGCAAACGATCACCAAGAAGGCGTTGTTGGCAAAGTTAATGCGAAAGAATCCGAACAAGCTCATGGATCCGACTTGGTGCGAAAAGAGATTAAACACACACCGGAAGAAGTGTCATCTCAGGTTCTTGCTTCACTATTGCAGCGACTGGCAGATCTCCAGGTTGGCTCTCACACTTCACCAATTCACGCAGTATGAGCAGAATGCTAACGCAATGAACGGTACAAACTTAGGAGCGAGCCCATCAGCAAAACCCATGGCAAGATGTCCGTTCAAAGCGGCTCATTCTCGGCCTCAAAGAGGTTCAACGCAGCATTACAACCAAAAGGATGCGGCTGCTATTCGTGGGCAACGATATCGAGTCGTGCGACGTGTTGGAAAGTAAAATGGCCGCCATTATGGACTCGGCACTGAAGAACGAAATCCCCGTCATTCAATCGCTGTCTAGGTCTGTCGCATGAGCTTCACCTTTCAAACGTCAAAGATTTCACGTAATGTATTTGATTGTTGTAGGCGTCAATTGGGGCGCTACTTGTCCAAGAATGTGCGAGTGAGCTGTGTCGGAGTGTGCTCTATCGACGGTGCAAACGAATATTTTCAGGAAATCATGAGCCACTTGAGCAAGGTAATTACTTGAATGCTGTTGCTGACCCCATCTTGCGCTCACTATTTGTTTGTGTCGTGTACACCTGCTGATTTATGCGCAGGTTCGTCCAGGGTCCACAGCTTGTAATACTGCGATGGATCCACCGATCTAGTTTTTCTTGAAAACAAGTTCAAGTCAGCGTCAACTATAAATCCATCGCAACTCAACCGCGAAGTCAAACATACCGTTTTCGTGGTGCTGAAGCGCATTCGAGAAGGCGCTTGCAGGCGTTAATCTGGGTTTTTGCAAACCTGTATAGAGCGTGATGCATCGTGAGATTATAGACCAAATATGTGTTGGACGAAGGAACGTCATACATGTCGCTAGCGCATGTCATAAACTCCAGAAATGCGGCGTCGTGCATTAGTACGTCGTTTGAAAACAGAAGAGGCATTTTTTCACTTGCTTCAGCCGATTCCAAGCGGCTTTCTAGTAGCGCAATGATTGAATCAATCGCTATTGCCTCATGTCGATTCAGTGCGACGATGTATCGCTCTGAGCTCGCTGGCCGACTGGTCTACGAAGCACAAGGTCGTGAGCAGTTTTTGGGCCACAGCCATCAATTATACGGTGCTTCGTACGACTGGTTTTACTATCGTGAGCTCTTCAAAGCACTGGTACAGAATCCAAACAAGTTGCAGCATCAAGGCGCTAGTGATCTCAAACGTCTTGCACACAAACTTGCCTCGTGGCTTGAGAATCGACAGCATGGTCAGGATCTCAGCCAGCACCAGTCGAATCATCGCAGCTTCCTATAGAACCACAACGGCGCAGTGATGGTGAGCAAAGACCTCGTTAATCCACTGAGATTATTCTTTACTACCTGATCGCTTTGATCGCGCGCATCAGGGAACCCGCCGTCAGCCACCACCAAATCCACGCCATCCGGGTGCTTTTCTCGAATCCGATCTCGAAAGCTGTGGACGTTGGCCAACTTGTACACATCGCCAGTGCCATCCACTCCGTCGTAGATCTCAAATTCTTGCTTTGCGTGATCCTGCAGGCTATTCAATGGCGGTAGTCGCCAATCGCATGACGTTGTGCCTCTAAGCGAGATGCCAAAGCCATGCACGGGCTGCTGCAGCTGCGAGTGCTTCCACAGCAAATACTCTGAGAACCCGCCAGGTCCGCCGCACACATCGGCAAAGGTGAACACTTCGCTTTGGATGGATGATGGCGTCAGCCGAAAGACGTGGTCCATGTTCACCAGCTTCATGGCCGAGCGATTGAGAAAGCGGTGGCGCCCAATCGCTTCATAGGGATTGCTTGCGTCGCGCGACCAACGAAACGTGCGGTCGTCCAGTCCTCCAAAGCTATAGCACAATCAGAGCCAATCAATGAAACGCGTTACAGAGATGCATGCACTGTACGCACCTCTGTCGTTGTTCCTGCACCTGCTCGAGCAGCTGCCGACTTGCCTGCGGGAGCAGATCTTCCTCTTCTTCATCTGCTGATACTTGCGATGATAGCGCTGCCTTGAGCGCAGCCGTGGCGTCTTTCTCGCAGCTCACCAGCAACAGCACGCCGTCCGATTCCGCAGCTCGCAGCCTACATCCCTCGGGCAGCGCGTCTCTGTTCGCCGCCAGCTCTGTCCCAGGCATCAGCTGAACAACGGCTTCGGTCGTCCCATACGATTGCGAAGCTCTCTTCTTCGGAGTGCGTGAGCTGCCTCCAAAGGCGGAGAAGCCCAGCAGCGCCTGCATGGCCTCCTGTTCGTCGCTCATCATGCTGGAGTAAAATATCACAGGGGGTATATTATACGAATCTATCACTGAGCAAAAACAAAAAAAACTACTCCAAGTCTCTCCGAGCTGCGCTGCGCCATATCGAGGGCGGCCGCCTATGTGGAGATTGATTGGCACCTACGACGTTTTCTTGATCGCTTTCCAAAATACAACACACACTGCTGCGCTCGCTAGCTCACTCGATGTTGGAAATTGATCCGTTGCTCTCTTGATCGCGGTTTCTGTTAACCTGCGACACCAAAGTTTGCGGTAGTTTTTGCTCTCAGATACCGCCGCGCATCGCAGCCGCACGCTGCATCATGATGCGATGGTGCATGGAATCCAGTTCGGCTTCCAACTGCAGCTCACGCGCGACACTTTCACTCAATAGCTGCTCCAAATACTTGATCCGGCTCTGGTCGGGCGCCATTTGAAGAGCTTCACGAATATTTCGTCCCTGGGTACGCTGACGAGTTCGCTCCTCGGCACCACGACGGTAGCGCTCCATCAGCTCATCATCGGTGTCGTAAAACACAGGCGCGACGTCATTGACAAGCTCGGGCGGAAGGATCGTAGGCTGGGCCAACTCGTCGCCACCTTCGTTGGGTGGATGCGTGTACATGGCCGTAAGTGTGGGAGAAGTCATAAGATTCTCCTCGTCATCACTCATGTCAGAGCAATCCGAGAGCGCCATCTTTGACCGGAACTCGTCATAATCGTGAATGCCGTCAATCTCGAGTCGCAGCGCCTTGTCTTCTTCATCTAGTTCCGATGGAATGGGCAGCAAAGACGGTGAGCCTAACACCTCGTCCCGATTCGGATTTTCCTCGCCTGAAACTTCTTCATCGTCCTCATCATCACCACGCATGGGCTCCATGTATTCCATGTAATCTGGGTGGCTTTCTGGATCCCATCGAAAGAACATGGCATCCCACAGGACAACACGTTTTAAGTTTGCGCGAGGGTACAACACGCGGTTGGTTGGTCGATAGAGAGGATTCTTGTATGGAGTAGGACTCTCGAGAACCGGTGTCCAGACGGATTCTGTGCGTTCCCAGACCTTGTCAAGGAATCGTTCGCGCTCTGAATTGTATAAAAACGTGCCGTAGAGTCCCGAAATCAACGCATCCGAGACGTGCAAGAGGAACTTTTCGTTGAACTCAAAACACGTTGGGAACTGTCGCGTCATCTGCCACACACAATCCAAAAACTGGAGCATGACTGGAGAGCGCTCGTTCGGCTGATCAGCGATATCCTTGCCGACACCGACTCGATCAGCAAATTTATGCCCAAATGAACACCATTCCTTCTCGACGAGAACAGCAAATCCGCGAATACTCCGGTAATACGGGTCTAAAATCAACTGCGCGAGGGCGCAAAGTTGCGGCGTACGATCCCAACCGTCACTGCAGTGTACCAATACTGAAGCACCATCTTCATGGAGAAGTTCGGCGACTCTTCGGGCCCCGGATAGCACACGCATGATATGCTTTAACCATCGAGTATCTAGAATAAAATAGAACTATTAATCACCATTGCACACGTGCATAATAGAAGTTTGCAACTTACTTTCAAGCTTGTTGTGGTAATGCTTGTCGCCGTCCTCAACGCTGCTTGGACTGACCAAAGCTGTAAAAGAAATTCCACGTTAGTATAAAGCATCATTTTCTAAAGGTGCCTCCAAACGCACCTTTTAATAAATCCAATGATTCACGCATTTTGTGGATGTTCGCAATCCCCATGAACTCGATAGATGCATTGTCATAATGCTGTGAATTTTCCACACCTAAATATCGCGCACACAGCAAATATTAGTAAAGCAGCCCACGAATTTAAATCCTTTTGCGATTGCTCAATCATACCTTTTCCTTTAAGACGATTGCCTGTCGTGGCAATAGGCTTTCGTGCGTCGACAATGTGAAGAGGTGGGACGATGTTTGCACTATTGGTGTTCGCAGAATCACGATACGCTCGAAGTAGTATCCGATCGGGCTCAGAGCGGTTGCCTGCCATGCCGTAATTGGGCTGACTCGAACGAGCCAAGACACTTTTGTTCACTGGATGTCGCCAGACAACAACTGGTAAGCGCGCCTTGGAACGGAAGCGAGCTGACTGCACGAGTTGTTCTTCCGTCATAAGCGCTGGAACCACCATGAGTTGGGGGTACGTCGGACTAAAGCGGAACTTTGAATTCTTGAGAAGCCGCCAAGTGACTCCATTACCATGTGCATCACGCTTTGACGCCGCCGAATCAGTGCCGCGCAAGAAACCAAGACGTTGGTACTCTCCAACAGGAGAATAGAGGTACCAGCCATTGTTGCGCTCAATCGGAGAATCTCGCTCTTTCATACGCTCGGAGTGGTAATCGAACGCAAACAACGCGCCAATCATGCTGGGTGGCTTCATGCGTAGCGTCAGCAAATTAAGCCAACGGAAATCTGGAGTTGACGGCAGCTGATCGTATCCCTTCTTGCGCGAATATGCATCGTGCATAGCCAGTCGAATCGTGCGCAGGTCCTTGCAAGCAACCAGAAGCATCAATCCATCGCGCGTGATCAAGTCGATCGCAGCAAGTGGCAATTCGAACGAGCCAAATTTCCAGGCAGCGTCGTACGGAGAGAATGTGATGCGATACGTGGTGATCTTGAGCACGCCCTGGACTGCTCGATCGCTCTGTGCAATGACCACGAGATTGGTCACGCGCTGGACATGCTCGAGCACGGTTTCACCAGGCAGCAGGTTCAAATGATCGCTCACGATGGATTCGCGGATCTTTTTGTTCGAGTTGGATGAATCGGTCGTGTTGGCGAACGAAAACGACTCCTCCGAAATAGTTTCCGTTGGTCGAAGCGACGGCACGGACGACTTCTTGTACATCACTTTGCCTTCTTCGAGCGACTGGAGGAAATTCGCGCGGTCTTCGATGCTGAAAAACGTGATTTTCTTGGTCAGCGAGGCGTTGCCGGTCTGGATTTTGAGCTGCATGCCTAGGCGAGAGTACGGTCGCGCTGTCACGGCAGCGCACGAGTAGTTCTCGCGGCTGTCGTGCGGGGACAGGAAGCTGATCATGCGCGCTTCCGTGTCGACCTGCACTTGAATCGACGCCTTCTTGCTGCCGAGTTTCTCGAGCACGCTGTCGGACTTCTTGACCGTGAATGTGAAAAGCGTAACTTCGGATCGCGGCGGCGCATCTCGCATGAAGCCGAACAGGTTTCCATGGTGTGATCGCGTGCGTCCGTTCTCCGCCATCGTGTTCATGTCCACTGTGGACGACGAATCGACGGACGTGACGGACCGCAGACTGAACGATAGTGGCTTTTCATACAATCGCGAGGCCGCATTCGAGTACGAGCCGAGCGACGAGCGGCCCTCGGGGCGCGGGATTTCCATAGGGAACTTGGGCGAGCTGGACAGCGGCGCCAACGGCTGCTGCTGCTGGTGGCTGTTGCCGTTGCTGTGGTGTTGATTGCCGCTTCCGTTCATGGGGATTGGCATGGCCATGGTCGCGCCCGACGACGAGTTGGAAGTCGCACCTGCAGACGATGCAGTTGTCGGCGTGCGGCCCGAGAGGGACGAGGTCGGCGAGGCCGGGATGTTCATGTTGTCGTTCTCCTCGCCCTCGCCTTCGGCTGCGCGGCGGCCGATGAGGGACCAGGCGTGCATGGTGGCCTGGCCGGCCTGGAAGAGGTTCTTCTCGGCCATGAGCAGCTTGTCCAGCGTCTCGCTGTCCATCGTGGATTGCCGCTGCGCCAGATAGGCCTTGTCGGTCGGGTCGCGGTCGCTCGTGTCTTCCGGAGGCGTGTCGTGTTGCATCGCCTTACCCTTCGGTTCCCTTTCCTCTCTTGCTCGCTCGTGCTCTCTGCCGAGGGAAACGTGTCGTTCCTCCCGCCCTGCTGGCGCTCTTTCCCTTCCCCTGACCGCGCACTCGCTGGGCACGGGATAGACGACGTGCTGCAGTCTGCCGGTGGTAATAGCAATCGCACGCTTTGGGGCGCCGAGAGTGCTTTTTTGTCGCTCCCCCGACAAGCGAGCAAACTGACTCAGGGCCAGTATTGGGAGCATCCACAGTACCTGGGGCTCTCTCCCCTTTCCCTCCAGGCTGGAGCACTGACTCCCCCTTTCCCTCTACGCTGATTGGCGGACAGAAAGGGAGGAGAACAAGAGGTGCACTACAGTCGGCCCTGCGTTGCGGCATGAGGATGCGCTGATGACAGAACGCAAGTTCAAGTCGCCCAGTTACGACCACACGCCAAGATCCATCCAAACGAAATTCCTGCGTGGGTGTATGATCGTTGCTGTCTGGTGCGCGGTATTGAGGGCGGACACATCAGCGGCTCGCGTATATGTAAACAGGAAAATCCCCGAGTATGCAGCGACGTCCAGCTCCAAATGTGCGGCTGGAGGTGCTTCTAGTGTGTCGCAATCGGTCTGGCGAGCTGCATGCATGGTGCAACACTGGGACAACGCAGTGGCGTATGATGGTCTTGTCTGTTGAGCTTGTTAGGTATGCGTTGCATGAGTGGTTCTATGGCGCAGCAGCTCACTGTACAGATGCATACATTTCCTCATAGTTCGGCCCGGATCATCTCGGCTCGTTGGTTTCTTACTCGGTGGCTCTATCATGGACGATCGGGCAATCCCACTGCCTGCTCAATGCGCGTATCACTGACTCTTTCTACCACGCTCGCTCTGTCTCACGCGTCGATGGTGCGGAAGTCGTGCTTGCCGTGCTTACAGTACGGGCAGTGCTGCTCGGGCGCGTAATCCGGTGATTGCTGGTCCGCCTCTGAGAGCGGACTGCGGCACACGAAGCACGCGATCGTGCCTGCTTCCGTGAGTTCCGGCGTGAGCGCCACGCGGTCGTCGAAGATGTAGCAGTCGCCCTCGTAGTGCGCACCACCGACACGATCAAAGTACTTGAGGATGCCGCCGTCCAGTTGATAGACCTGCTTGTGGCCCGCACCCAGTAACACGTAGGACGCCTTTTCGCATCGCACGCCGCCTGTGCAGAACA
Source organism: Elongisporangium anandrum (assembly GCA_023337935.1). Taxonomy (NCBI): domain Eukaryota; phylum Oomycota; class Peronosporomycetes; order Pythiales; family Pythiaceae; genus Elongisporangium; species Elongisporangium anandrum. Next base: position 40,941 of record JAADXR010000125.1, on the reverse strand, counting down.
TTACAATGGGCTTTTCCTTTGGCACGTCGCGCAATTGCGCTTTCGCCTCGGATGGGAACGCGCGGAAGCTCTTGATGTTGAGATCTAACGCCTTCTCAAATGTTCCTAGCCGCACTTCGTAGTCGTTTCTGTTTGGAGCATGAAGAGCCACTCAGCAAATGGATGCAAGCTAGAAGAGGCGCGAGCACGCAGCAGTTGTCTCACCGTGTGTCCAGCACCAGCATGTCCTTGTCCTGGTCGAGCCAATCCTTGAACTCCTCGGGTGAGATATGCGCCGCGAGGCCGTCGACGGCGGGCTTGACTTGGGGTACTCCCATAGAAATGACCTCGTTCTTGATCTTGACGAGGAATCGTGGCAGCGTCATTCGCGCTGACAATGAATCCTTGAACTCCATTTCACTTAAGCTTGGATGCAGCCCTCGAATGGTCTTCTTCATGCTCTCCACGGCTGTTGCGGAGCCACTGAGTCGGATATTCAATCCTTCCGATGCTACCAGAATGGTGCCATGCAGACGCTCCTGAGCATCCTGCTGGCTGTTCAGGGCCTTGGCACACTCGATCAGCGTCTGCTTGACGGCGATCAGACGCTCGCTATCAAACGTGCAAAAGCCATAGGCAGAGGAGTTGACGTAGCTGGGCTGCGGATCCGCAGAGCCCAGCGGCGTCTCCGAATCGCTGCCAGTCATGTCGGACGGATGCCTTTCAAAATCACTGTTCGTGTAAATGTTGCACGAATGTAACGCAAAAGATCACCTGGTGCTTGGTGTCAGGTTGTCGCAGAGCAGTCTGGAGTTCAGCATGGCAGACGACGAAGGCGAATGGGCGAGCCGGTACGACCGCGAGTCGCAGCCGTTCCTAGCAGAGGCCCAGCCTAGCGCCACGCAGTACCAGCAGTCAGTGGACAATACAGAAGGTCATCGCATTGGCTCTGATCACCATCAGCCGGCTGTGCTTGGCGACACGTGCGCGATCTGTCTCCACCCGCTTGAAGATCCGGCCATGGTGCGCCCGTGTCATCACGTCTACTGCTTTGAGTGTCTGACCACGTGGGTGCAAAACCTCTCGCTGCATGGAGTGGCGACACCCACGTGTCCGCTCTGCAAGACGCAGTTCCAAACAGTCTACACAGACGTGCAGTCCGAGCATGACTACACGCTGTTCCATTTCGTTGGGGAAGATGCGCATGCACAACGGCAGCAAATCAAGCAGCAGCAACAGTCCGACCAACGGCGATCAATCGTGTATCGTCGCAGGATGCGGTTGGCTCGTATTGCTGGAGCCAATGTGTCTGATGACTTTCTGCCCATGGTAAAGGTCAAAGGCGAGTACGAAGAATGGATCAAGCGCGAGTTGCGAGCCTGCATCGGGCGCGACATTGATCTCACTGTGCTGCTCGTGTTGATCAATCTCTGGGTCGACAAAATGCAAGACCGCAATGCAAAAAACGTCGCTGATGGATACCAGGAACTGCGAGCGATTTTGGAACCTTTCTTGCATGACGATGCGGAGCTCTTTGTGTGTGAGTTGGCATGCTTCTTGAGTTCGCGCTTGAACATGGACGCGTACGACGAAGCAGTCGAATATCGGTGCTCCGATAGCTCGGTTTGCACTGCAGCTTTGTGCAACAAAGACCAGGATTAAGCTCATCAAATGTATCTTAGCGAACTGCATTGATATCTTGTTGTTTACGTTCGCATTTCGAACTGTTCTATGCCTTGCCAAGAACAAGTGCAAGCAACGCCATGCGCACGTACATGCCGTTCTCCATCTGGCGGAAGTACGCCGCACGCGGGTCCGTGTCCACTTCTTCCGCGATTTCTCCGACGCGAGGCAGCGGGTGCATGATGACCATGCTCTTCTTGGCCTGAGCGATGGACGCCGCCGTGATGATAAAGCTGTCCTTGACAGCGTTGTACTCCTCTTCCGACTCGAAGCGTTCCTAAGGAAACGTATGAAAATCAGTGGCCAGAAAAGAGATGCGGAAGTTAATTTAAGCGTCTCGGAGCTCCAAACCTTTTGCACACGAGTAACGTAGAGTACGTCACTCTGGTTGATGACAGAGTCCAAATCCGTGGTTTCGTGCTGCTTCACGCCACGCGCCTCCAGCTCCTCGTAGATGTAACGAGGCATCTTTAGGCTTTCTGCAAGACGTCAGCAAAGGATCACTTGTTAGACCTTGTATTGCCATGTTGATGCGTGGATTCACGTACCAGGGGAGACATAGTTGATCGTGGCGCCAAAGAGGGCCAGCAGCTTGGACAGAGAGTGCACGGTACGGCCGTTCTTCAGATCACCGACCATGGTCACGACCTTGCCCGCAAGGTCAATGTTGCCGCATTCATTGTAGATCGTGTACAGATCTAGAAGCGCTTGCGTCGGATGCTCGCCCACACCATCGCCAGCGTTAAGCACCGGCTTCTTCGTCGCGCTGGCAGCGATCGCAGCGCTTCCCTTGACCGGGTGGCGCAAGACCACCACATCCGCGTAGCATTCCAGGCAGCGAATGGTATCCGACAGAGTTTCGCCCTTCTTGTTGCTGGACGAGCTCTCGTTGACACAGACCACGAGTCCACCCAAGCGAAGCATCGCGGACTGGAACGAGCAGCTTGTTCGCGTCGACGGCTCAAAGAACACGTTCGCCAGGAGCTACGAGAGCGTGAACATGAGGCCAACGAACAGCTCACAGAGCGCTAGCGTGCATTGAAGTCACTCACTTTGCCCTTCAAGAGGTCGCAAGCGCCTTGGCTCTTGACGATCGCGCGCATCGAGTCCGCGACCGTGAGCACGCGCCTGACGACATTAGAACAAGCATATCGTTACACCTGCAACTTCAAACAGAGGCAACCAGTTGCTGCACTCACTTGGCGCTCTCGACGCCGAACTGCTCGATGGACAAGATGTTCTCGCCCAGCCAGGAGCCTTCGCCAGTCTTCGCCTCCAGAGCCATGGCAGTCTTGGTTTCCGATCTTCCACTGCCGAAAAACAACTGCCACCCACACGACGTGTTGTTGTCCCACAGTCCAACGCTCGTACTTACTATGTGTGCGTACGGTCATGCTACCGCAACGTAAACGGAAATAAGCGAGAACCCGCATCGTTTCCCTTTCACGAGTGCGCGCATTTCCTGATGGGCGCGAGTTGAAGTTCCAGCGGATATGCGTCGCACGACGGCAGAGCTTCAGGCGCAGCAGAAGCCACAGGATACGGCGAGCGTCAGTGGGAATGACTTCGTGACGCTGGCGTGGGAACTGGGCGATTGCATGGCCTTCGAGCCCAAGAAATGGCGTCACGTGTTCGCGCAGTCTCACGCAGTCTTGCAGAATGGCAGCAAAGCGAGAGCGGTTCAGCTTTCAAGCTCACAGCACCAAGGTGTGCGGATGAAGGGTGATGATAGGCGTCGACTTCAGAAGGCAAAAATGCTGCGGTCTGACGCTGGTGCTGCACGGCGATCGAGTTCACGTTCTTCCGGATCCTCGGCGAGGCGAGACGAAGCGCCAATTGCTGCTGAAAGCGTTCGTCTTCCACGCGTACACCAAGCACCGCTGTCGATAGCAGAATATTTGAATCAGCCTACCATGATTGAAGCAATGTTGCAAGAAGCACGACAATGCGACGATGCGCTCGATAAAGACCAAGCAAGTGCGCGATCAATCCAGTCGGAGACGATGAGTCATACCGGTCACGGAAACCAAGCGGCTGATATGGACAGCGAATCCTCCTCGCATACAAACGTGGCGTCAGCTAGTGACTCTATGTCTGCGCGATACAGTGAATCGAAAGCTCTGTCGCTTCCATTGCTGCAGGTTGTGTCGCCTCGTACGCGAGACGGGCTAGCACGATTGCCTCCTCCAACCCAAGAAGACTGGCGCATTATCCACGAACTTGAAAAACTGCCTGAAAGTAAGCTGTCAACACAAGATTTCTATCGCAACATGAAGCGAAAGCAAATGAGACGCCTATATGCAACACACCACCGGGATACAAGAGAGTTGCAAAATGAACCTATGCTGCTGCGACACAAACGACGTTCTCCTTCGCCATCGAAATCGGTGTCCATACAGACAATGACGGCGAAAAAAATGTCTATAGTATCGCCAACTCGCTTGACGCATGCTCAGCAGGAAGAACAGATTCTTATGAAGCTAGAAGACTATGATGTTTCAGCTGATGTGGGCGTGATTACGATATCATCGCTGCCAAAAAGTTTGCCTGCGGATGATAAGCCGAGTTTGACTTCTCCGCTCAATGTCAAAGAAAAATCAGTAGGTGCGTATCAGCAGCTTACGCATCGACGCAAAATGCTCGTGCGAGAGCATGATATCTCAATAACTCAGGCACAGGCAGCTCAAACTCAAGTGGCACAAACAATCGAAGATATCAAGCAGTGGATACCTTTGGAGGTTATCTATGCCTATGGGATGGGACAATTTGCTTCACCTGCTCAACAACGTGCAACTCAGGTTCTGTTTCGAGCTGGTGTACGTTTGAAGCATAATCTAGTAGTTCAGGCAGTGGAAATCTGGAAGACTGCAATATATGCAATGCGCAAGCATGAAGCTAGGCTATCAAGCATTTGCATTCAGTGTTGGTGGCGACAAATACGCGCAAAACAGGAGTTGAAGCTTCGAAAGCGACTTCGCATCAAACTTCAGAAGCGACATGAAGCCCTAAGACGTGCTCTTATTGGAAAGCAGCAGCATGCGGCACTAGTAATTACGAGGGCAGTTCGTTTATATCGCTCAAAGTGCCTGCATCATCGTCACGCCCAAGAATATGCTGCTGCCATAAAGATTCAAAAGTTCTGCCGGCAGCGCCAATCTTCGTGGATATTGCTCAAGATTCACTTACGCAAGCAACAACGTCATCAAGCAGCGATTCGAATTCAGTCTCAAGTTCGAGGGAGACAAGCGCGTGCAAAAAGAAAGATCCTTAAAAAAATTGCACGTGTTGAAATCCAACGTCAAGCCCACATGGTTTCTATTCAGACGCGAAAAGTGAAAATGAAGCAACTCGGTGCAGCGATCGCAATACAAAGATTCTTTCGTGACTGGGAAATAAAACGGACCATGGTCCTGCGACGTCGACGGGCACGCTTTGAAAAAGACAAGATCAAAATTTGTAAAGTGCAAGCCCATGCTCGTGGCCAACAAACACGGCGCTGGTATAAAGCATATAAGGATCGTGTTTACTTCGCTGTTTTGACACTGCAGTGCGCCTGGAGGCAACACATCTCGAGAGCTCAGCTTGCGCTGCATCGAAGTGAACGTGATCTGCAGCGACAGAAAACAAAAGAAGAAATTCAAGAGCGCATCTTGAAAAGATATGGCAATATGGTATCAATATCAACGTATCAAGTGAAGAGAACGTGGAATCAACTCAAAGTTTTCAAGGACAAGGTCACTCAAGATAGAACTGAACTAGAGAGAAAGGCCGCAGCTAAACTACAAGCCTTGTGGCGCGGAAAAAGGCTTCGGCAACGCTTACGATACGAGGATGCACACCAACGCGAACAAATACGTCGCATTAACATAAAAAAACGCAAAGCTGCAGCGATTGAAATTCAACGACGCATCCGTGGTATCCAAGGGCGATCACTTGCATGGCGATGTATAATAAACTTGAGTGCGGAACGTATTCAGCGCGTTTGGAGAGGCTTTAAAACTCGCCAGAAGCTGGTACGCATGCAACGAGCACTTCGTTCAATTGAGAAAATGCAATATCAATGGAAGCGACGACGCGAGCGTGCTAGCCAACAACTACGTACTCGTGCAGCTCAACAAATTCAAAGACTGGTTCGAAAATATTTAAGCAAACAATGGCTGTATCAAATGGTGAAACGGCAGCAATTTCTGTCAGAGGAACAAAGTATGGGAAAAGTGCTGGTCGAAGAGACTTGTCGACGAATCAAAGACGAATTGCTGCTGCAGAGTTTCGTGTTCAAGACACTTGCAATCCAAAAAGACGCGCACGATCAAGTGGATGATGAAGAAGACCCTTCATACGTATCTCGTTCGTTGTATATTTTTGATTCTGCCAAGAAGCAATGGAAGCGAAAAGGATATGATGGTGTATGGCAAGAAGTATTTCGGCATGCGTCCGGTGGATCGCTTGAAATTGACAACTCACATTTTGCTCGGTTTTTGAAGTCTCTTCCGCATTCATTTATTAACAAATCCACGTTCCCAACGCAGATGGTTGATCTGGTATTTACAAAAATGAAGGAGCCAAAAGCGCGAACAATATCCTTCTCTCGATTTAATAAAGCGATGAAAATGATTTGGCAAGAGAGATTCGGTACAGCTGCAGGCAACAATCGACAAAGTGATGATGCAAACAGCGTAGTGGAGGATAACGATAACACCAAGTATCTTCATTTCATGCATCGTTATGTTCTTCCGTCGACAATTCAGCATGGCAAGTTCCGCAGCCAGCTTGATGTAGCGTGCACACAAAGGCTCCAGTGGAGCGTTGCGGTGATCCGCAGGTTTGGTATGCGTACTGCTAGAAAAAAGCAGCACGACCATTTCCTGGTGCTCCATCAGCAAAATCTTTTACACCGCCACGAGGTTAAATGCACTCGACTCATTCAAAAATGCTACCGTCGTTATCGCTTTCGCTTGCAACTCAAGTCAATGCTTGCTCGCTTGTTTGTCGAATACCTCGACCACAATGGGCGCTCTGTCAAATTCACCCACATTGAGACTCATAAGAGCATCACGAAGAGGCCCATTTTTCTCAAAGGGATTCGGTGCCAAAAGCGTGTCCCACTTCCATTTCCGGGAGAGGAATTTCACGCATTTTGCGAACGTCATGAAGATCCTTTGAGCTCTTCAAAAGTCCACGCTCAGGTGTATTGCATGGAGTGTGAAGATGCGATGTGTACAAAGTGTTTTGAACGAGATCACAATAAGCGTCAAACATTGCAGGCGCACACTCGTCGAATCATCCAATGCTGCAGTCATTGCGGCACCGAGACAGCGACACGAGAGTGCCTCCAGTGCGGAAATGGCGCAGTCCCATTTTGTGACGCATGCTTTCCGCATGTCCATGCTAAGCAGGATGTGGATCCAGCGGCGGACGCCTCGTCAGTGGATATTTCTCAACATCGCTTCCAGCCGCTGGTTGTTATGTGTGTAGAGTGCAACGCTCGTGTTGCCCAATGGGATTGTGAAACATGCCAAGATGCATACTGTAAACGCTGTTTGAGTGGGTTTCATGCCAAGGGCCAACGACAACATCACCAGTGTCACCGCTTAAGTTACTTCTCTGTCCTGAAACAGCAGACGGTTCAAAAGAGAATCACCGATGCGCAAAAGGAGCGCGAGAGGCGAAAGAAACAACGTGAAGACGAACGAATCCAGCATGAAAAGGAGATACAAAAGCAAAATGATAGCGCGACGCTAATTCAAGCGATGGCTCGCTCCTATATTGTAAGCCAAGCTGGTAAGCGGTACATGAAGCTCGTTCGACAGACCGTTGCTGCGAAGGCTCAACGCGTGAAGGATGAGAAAGTACGATCGTCGATCACGTACAAGCTAAGAAACGTGATCGGTATGGCTCCGTCTCTGAAATCTGACACAACGCAAGAGATCGCAGCGAGGAAAGAGCGGCTACAAAAGATACAAGACACACTTTTCTTGCATCGAAGTTTGCTGCGGAAGAACGATCCAAAAGCGCAAAAGAAATGGAGCAAGAAAAAGAAGCAGCAAATCATGCGGGCTGCTGACTCGTGGTGCGTGTACGACATGAGCGTGGCGATTTTGAAGGGCGAATGGCGAGGCAATCTTGGGACGATTGTCTCGACGCAAAATTTATTCGTCACGGGTTATGTGGTCGTATTTATTCCTCTCGCGAATCGATCTATCGTGATCGATTGGGAGCATATTGTGCCGCGCGACGAGGATCAGTACGCGCGTCGGCCGTATGAACCTATTGCTCGTGTGCTGTTGGACACTGCGCACGATTTCCGCGTGAAATTGTCGGCTGTCGTCGAGAACACTGCTCGTATGGCGCGCCTGATGTACTTGCAGAGTGCTGAATTCCATGATATCGTACAGTACGCTTGGGTGGTGGAGTTCAACAAACATGAGCAACGTGAGGAATACTGGAATGTGGTGCTCAATAAACGGGTATTTGAGGTGCCCAAGGCTCTGCACGAAATCGAGCGAATGGAGGTCGAGCCTCGTGAGGCGCTCGAGGATCGCGTGGCGCTCGCGAAGACCAAGATCCTGGACTTGCTGTACCCCTTCCAGCCACGGGACAAAACCAATCTCGCTATTCGGAGGAAAGCTATCATTTCACTACCGAAATGGATCAAGCGTGTAGAGGGCGAAGACGCGACCAACAGACTTCTTGAATACGGCGACGCCATGGCGCATGCTGTCTTCTGGCATGAGCGAATCGCTTGCAACAGTCAGTTTGTTTCATCTAAAATCCTGAGGTTCCTTGCAGCTTGCCATTCGGCTCCTTATTCGACACGCGATTGCTGGAGAGTCGTACAGCTCTGGCATTGGATGGATCTGTACGAGAACGACGGCTTCGAAGGCGCCGCTCTGGAGTTTTTCAAAATGGCTGCGGACCATCAACTGTTTGTCATCCGCGAGTTCACTGCTTCACTGGAACAACGCAACTTCAAAGAGGCCAAAGAGAAACTGCAGCAATTGCTCAAGCTGAAGGCCGAGACACGCGATCTGCTGATCTTCAACGCCACGCAGCAGCAGGAGCAGCAGCAAACTGCTGGGAAATGACCGGCATCACGCGCCATGCCCTTGCGTGTGCTGACGAGACGTGCAAGCGACAAGCTCATCTGTTTTAATGAGGTGATGGATTTCAATGAAGCTCAGTTACGCTGCAGGTCATAGGACGGAACCATAGACAAGGCAACCAAGCAAGACCCCATGGTGGACGAACGCCATGCGTGTGTGACCACCTTGCCTTGCGACCATCACTCCTTGTAGGTTGCACGAACGTAGCAGTGGGCCTGTTCCCCGAGCCCTTTCGATCCCCCAATCGCCAAATTGATTGGTCAGCAGTGCGCTTTGAGCAGCGCGCTTAAATCGGCAAGGTTTAAATCGCAGTTCCAGTACCACATGAGGTTTTAAGCGCATTGAGTGGCAAGCAAGCGCTCAAGTGGTGCTATTGGGGCGGGGGCTGGGGCGAAGGTGACGCGAAGGTGGCGCAACTTGTACCTGTCGTAGTGGCCAGCCAACCAGTCTTTCGGAGCCGCTTTTGGAGTGCTCGGAGTAACCAAAAGGGAAGTTTAACGCCAACCAGGAACGAGAACGATGGGTAAGCTTCTATGGCCATGAATGATGTCTGCCTGCGCTTCCGGCGAGTGGGGTCGATGGGTCCTTTCCCCGCCGTCCTGCCCCCGTGGATGCAGAGTTCTGCTCGCGAAAGAGCGCCGACAATACTTTCGACGCGGAATCCGGACGCAATTGGAGTCAATACAGGGGCCATGGGGGCATAGCGACGGCACGGACGAGCGGCCGGCAGCGCAGCGACACAGCAGGCGATAGAGGGCAGCGATACTGATAAGCCTGGTGATTGTGTGTAGTCCAACCTATCAAGGCTCACGAACTCCGCAAGCAGAAGAAGTCGGAACTTCTTGCCCAGCTGGATGACTACCAGCAGGAGCTCGCTCAGGTACATTGAAGCTTGGGGAACAAGGCAATGGCATGTTTTCGTGCAGGCAAAGGCTCACAGCGTCGTGACTTGTGTGTGTCTAGCTCCGCGTGGCCAAGGTCATCGGTGGTGCCGCCTCGAAGCTCTCGAAGATCAGCGTCGTCCGCAAGTCGATCGCTCGCGTGCTGACGGTCATCAACCAGACCCAGAAGGCCAAGCTCCGTGCCGCTCTTGGCAGCAACAAGCACGTGCCGCTTGACCTGCGCCGCAAGAAGACGCGCGCCATCCGCCGCCAGCTGACCAAGCACGAGAAGTCGCTCAAGACCAGCAAGCAGCAGAAGAAGGAGGCTTACTTCCCCAAGCGCCGTTTCGCCCTCAAGGCTTAAGTTAGTGAATGATGTCAGGGACCATGATTAATACACTCAACAGCTTCCCAAAGCGGCCACTCGACCGAGCCAATTTGTCGCAGCAGTGTGGTGCGTTGGTGGTGTCGTTTGCTTTCCAATGATACTCCCATCAAAGCGTTTGTCTTCTGCGATATTGTCTGATCCACTCGGTTTGTTATAGCGTTAATGGTCAATGAAGGACCCCCAGGCGAACGAAGTCTCGCACTCGTCCTCGCTATTGGAGTCCGATACCAACTCAAACATGTCTTCGTCCGTCTTGCCAACTGCTCCTTCCTCAGTCATTCCTCCGAGATCAGCGTCGTCTTCGTCTTCGTGGTCGTTGTCTGAGGGTTCTTCTTCACTGACGCTGTGCTGAGTAGATCGCAATGTAGCGACAGGCTCGATTGAAGGCAGTCCACCGAGAGCAAAGTCTCCTTCCAAGAGCGCGTCGTGGATCTCAAAGTCCGATTCGGTGAGAGGATCGGGCTCTTGGTCTGCGATGGGAACGACACCGGTCTCCTACAAAGAACAGGGCATCAGTCGATTGAGAAATTTGACCAGCTAAAGTATGAACGTACATCGATCGAAAAGGGCTGCACAATCGGCCCTGCGACAGGAGATTTCATGACCGTGATGACTCGCATCATCGGCTGTCGCTCCATCACAAGCTAAAAAGACCATGTCAGATACAATCTTAAACGCATTAGAGCAGAAATAATACCCGTGTGGTGACGCAATGCGCCCACGTTTCCCCTAGATTTGGTTTTGTGTACAGCCAGCCACCTAGGAAGAACAGCATTTGAGTGGATTCATATCAGCATGAGCGATTAGCAGTCCCGTTTCAACTCCAAATGAACGAGCCAACGCACCTTCACTGGTGGCAATGATGGCACGATTCGTCACTGCGATAAACACTTGGTACGTATCTGCTAAAAGTCTGTGGTAAAGAAGACGGTCATTCACAGCACATGAGTCCGAAACTAAAGCAGAGGAGCACCAGCTTACTTCAGATCACGAGCAAGTTTGAGCGTCTGATGCTGCCGTTGCGCAGGAGCCATATCTCCAGCCTGTCAGCATTGTTAGCATGACTATTCGTCTGCACAAATGGGCAGATGCTCAAGCTTCTACCTTCAGAAACAATGCCGTCACTGAGTCGATGATCACGAGATGCACCTTCATGCTGAACATCTTGTCTTCCAGCTCTTTCAATCTACAGCAATTACACCATCAATATGAGCAGAAGCAGACAGGCATTTGCACACAATTCCAACGCACTTGCTGGTAAAGTCAGCCAATGAGTCCACTCGCACGACTTGTATTCGCTTCACGATCGCTTCCGCAGCCGCTTGCAATGAGATTCCTTGCTCGCCATGAACCACTCGAGCCTTCGCCACCTGCATGAGTCTGTATGGCAAGTGATTATGAGCGCCATTCTGCAGCTGCATTTGCGTAGCAAGCTCACCTGCGAGCGCTGAAGTTGTGCTCTGTATCAAAGTAGAGCACCGTCGCATCCTGATACGATTGCGCACAACGCACAGCCAGAGTCATGGTCCATTGGCTCTTGCCGATGCCAGAGATCCCTACGAGCTGCACTTGATAAAGCTATCAGATCAACAAGCCAGCTTTGACAACTTCTACCAGCAGCAATACGCTAATGACTGCACCTCTGTGATGCCTCCGTGGTGAAGGCCGCCACCAAGCGCAAGGTCAAGCGCCGGCAGTCCCATTCGCAGCAGCTTTGGATGATTGACGCTCTCTAGAAACATGTCAAAGACCTATAGGCAGCTACATGAACCAACATAATGATATTTACTAGTGGATCAAGGACCAGTACGTACGGAGTGGCTTGCTGGGGCCAGACGAATGGATACTTGACGAAAGAGCTCCTGCCAATGCAACGCGTGAGCTCTTGGTCGCATCAAGACCTCAAGCCACACGCACCTCTGTCTGCTGGATGGACAGGTCGACCGCATGCGCTACATCGCACGGGGCTCTTTGCGCCCATTGCCTGTAGCTCCTCAGGCCGCTGGACTGGAAGAGATCCAGACGCTTGGGCTCCACCTGCTCCCGCGCCAGCACCCGCGGCAACATGCGTAACCCAATCCTTGATTGGCTTCGTACTGTACCATACCCACCAAAGTGCGAGTAACCCACTCCCGTCTTTACGGTACCATGTCATAAGTTCGCACCCATTCCTTGAATGGGCGTTGTTTGGTCGCACTCTATGGCGGCTGGGCAGCTGGCTGCCTCTGCCTCCCGCCCATCTGAAGCGTCTCTCCCTTACACTCGACGCTCTGTAACTGCTCAGAATCCCATTCGCGACGCCCTGAGATGATCTACTACAGCACCGACCGGCTCTGGGAGATCCTGTTCCGCTGGCATGGCTCGGCGCTCAATGGACCCGCGCCCATCCGAGCCTTCCTGATGGCTCTATTTGCGTTGCTTGTGGCTGCGGCCAATGAGAAGTACCACTTTGTGGTGCCCACGCGCGAGAGCACGGCCTTCGTGGACACGCTCACGGTGTTCAACACGTTCCTGGGACTCATCATCTCGTTCCGCATGAACTCGGCCTTCCAGCAATGGCGCTCCGGTGTCGTAGCTGTAGGCGCTCTCTCGGAGGCAGCACGCGGCATCGTGTCTTCCGGATGCGCCTACGTCAGCGCCACGCTGCCTGCGTCCAAGCCATCTAGCCAGAGCTCTGTAAGCTCCGACGACGGCAAAGACCAAGCAACGCCGATTCCCCGCGACATCATGGAGAAGTGCACGTTCTTTACGGAGCTGCGTCGCCTCGTGTTCCTGTACATCGCCATCGTGTTCCACGACTGCCGCGCTCGCGACGGCATTGAGCACATGAAGGACTCGGCCATCCTGCTTGAGAGTGAGTACCGAGAGCTCCACGCATGCGGAACCGAGCACCCGAAGCGCATCGTAGACAAGGAATCCTACCACGCAGTCGTGCAACGCACGCCGCACAAGCTGCGCGCCACGATCGTGGAGCTCTGGCTCAAGCGGCTGGTGGAAGTCGCCACGCAGAGAGGCCACATGAGCCCCGTGAACTCCAACATGCTGCAGCTCAAGATCGCGCAGCTGCCGTCGCTGTACACGACTGTGTTCAACATCGCGAACGTCCCCATCCCGTTCAACTACATGCAGTACCTGCAGTTCCTGATCGTAGCCTACATGATGCTCTACACGGTCGTGATCGTGCCTCGCTCCGGCCTGTACACGCCTATCTGGGTCTTCTTCTGGGGAATCTTCCTGTTCACGGCCGACCAGGTGGCCATGGAGATAGAGTGCCCCTTTGGCCTCGATGCCAACGACATCGACCTCGAAGCGCGGCTGCTGCAGATCGAAGAGGAGCTCACGGTGCTCATTCGCAGCCAGTACTACTTCGTCTCGGGCGGCAAGAGTCTTGACTCGAAGCTCGTGCAGCAGGTGCCGTCCAGCCAGTCCAGTCTCCACCACGAAGTCCCGTGCACGCACACAACTGAAGCCGATCAACTAGCGCCGCGTGTGAACCAGGCGGAGGAGCATGAACCCGTGGCAGAATCCTTCTCATTCCACCAGGGCCGCGTCTCCGAGATCACCACGGGCATCGCTTCGCAGGACTCGCTCCCGGAGATCGACGAGTACACGGCGCTCATTGTCCACGCTCAAGCGGAGACTTACGGTTCGCAGCAATCTGTGTAATACATGTAATATGTGACATGTGTGTGAATTCGTTTTTTATTTACTGTGAAAATGATTCTTCCTTTTAGAAAAGTTAGAAACTTAGAGATATAACCACTCTATCTGAGTAACTTCAAGTCTGTCGTCTCCAGAACGAGAATGGCACAAGAAGAGGGACGTGGACTGCATGCTGATCATGAACTACTAGAAGGTCCTGATGTCACATCGGGACCTTATTGACGTTTTCGTTGTTATTGACGAGGAAGCGGTTTCCAAGGTCAATCCTGCAGTCCGTGATGAGCTCGTGGTGGTTGGGGCTCAGGTCGAAGTTGTCTGTGTTCTCGGCAAAGTCGATACCAGTGATCATCGTGCTCTTGCAGCTCAAAATGCTGGCCGTGATGGAGGGTGAGTGCGTACAGACCAGCATGTGTGCGAGTTCACGACCTTGATGATGCGGAGAAACGCGAGACGCGTGATCTTAAGGCCTTCATCCAGGAAATCGTGAACGACTAGAAAGCCTGCTGCCTGGACATGAACGAGCACGAGACCTACGTGAACTACGAGAAAAGCTGCGTGCTTCTCCGTAGAAAATGTATCAAGTAAATATGATGTACGCCGACACAGGCGATGTATTGCGAATGCTACACGTGAGGACTAAAAAAAAAGGTAAAAACACAGAACTGAATCATTTCGATTCTGATGTCCTAATGCTCTCTGGTGATGGATCCAGCTGGCCACGACGTCGCTTACGACTATGACTGTGTTCGCTTTTACTTTCGCAACTTGCTCTATAATAGTGAAGGCGAAATGTTCCTCAATAGTGAGGTGTTGTTGGTGTTGTTTCTGTGGGACAGATATGTCCCTCATTTTCGTTAAAAATTCGGCTTATATTTGTTTACTTGAACAAAATATAGTTTACTAAATTTCGGTCGGTGCTTTTTGGATTTTGAGGGGCAATCTGTCCCACAAATTGCCCAGGAGTCCCCCAGAATCCCCTAAAGTCAGAAGAATGCATATTGGTAAGAAGTACTAACACAGTGCGTAATACTTGAATTTTGTATTGATTCATCACCAATGATAAAACCTTTATAATTGTTTAAACCTGTCATATTGTATTATTCTGAACTTAAGCGTTAAGCCAGGCCTGGATCACGCTGTTGTCCACGACATCGGCCGCGAAGTCGAAGTCCCAGCCGCCGATCTGCAGCACCTTGACGCCGTAGGACTCGTCGATGATCGTGATGAAGGTCACCGGGCCGCTGGAAGGACGGTCGCAGTACGTGTCGTCGCCGGCCGGGTACTTGCCGTCGTAGAAGTAGTAGTGCGTGGCCACCTTGTTCTTGTTGCTCGAGAGCGTCTCGGCAATGTCGAGCTCGCCGCAGCCGCCGGCCGCGCCCCAGTTGCGGCAGTTGCAGCCGTACTGAGAAGAGCGCATGGTCTGGCCACTGAGCATCCAGAGCGCCGGCAGGTCGTACGATCCGTCGTGCGGCATGTAGACACGCGTGGCGAACATCTTCTTGGAGCCGCCCCAGCCGTAGTAGGCCGTGCCGTCCGAGTCGTGGTAGCCAGGGCAGGTGACGCCATTGGCATCGCACTTGTTGCCCGACATAATGTGCACCTCCGCACCCGTGAGCACGTCGGCCATGACGGATGACGTGGTGTACGGGTTGGACGGAGGCGCCAGGTAGCCGCCGAACTGCACAGACGACGAGGCCACGCCCTTGCCATTGGCCGTGGCGAAGCCCTCGGGCGAGGACTTGCCCATCCAGTCGATGTTGGCGTTGTTCATGAACACCATGTTGTCCGTCGTGCCGGAGAACTTGTCGTAGGACGAGACACGCTTATACGTGCCGCTGGAGCCGTCGTAGACCGAGATAAAGTCGATGTACATCGGTCCACGGAAGATGAGCGAGACGTCGTCGTCGAAGGGCGAGACCTTGTTGGTCTTGTACACAGTCTCCTTGGTGCAGCTCTGTAGGTTGGTCACACGCTGGTAGCTGCCGCTGCCGCCGGCGTAGTTGCCCGTGTAGCTGTGCTTGCAGTAGACCGTGCCCTTGTTGTACGAAGTGCGCGTGGCTTCCGAGCCGCTCAGCATGGCCACGGAGCCCAGCAGCGCGAAGAGAACGGTGGAGACCTTCATGGTTGCTAGAGGAGACTTGGTCGGAACTCGGTAAGAGTTGGAATGGAATAGCCAGTCAGGCCAGAAGAAGACTGCCACCAGTCATGGGTTTATCCCACGCTCACCCGTTGTGAGTCATAAAGGCTGCGAGTGTGGGATCTCTCTCTTCCTTTTTGCGTCACACGGACGATGCGAACGCAAAGAAGAGCCTGGACCGGCTTCAAGTGGCAATCAAGTGGCGGGAGCTGTGCTCTATACGAGGAGGTGTTGGTCAGTGCTAGGCTCTCATAAGCAGCAGGGAGAGCTCCGTTTGGCCAAATGGTGGAGATGTGGCATGAGCATAGAGCACATTTCGTTATTAATAGGTCCTCGTCAGCATTTTCAGTAGGCCAGGCACGAAAATGCAATTACGGCGCAGCATAGAGCTCAGTTCGGAGCAGGCCATCTCAGCCAAGCGTCTGAATCAGCGCTTCTGGATACATTGGGTGCATAGAGTGGTCCTTAATCCATCATTTGACTGGCACACCGGGGCTTGCAAATCGCGAGCTCTGAATGCCTGGGTGTGTAGTTGTTGACGGTGGTAGCGATAGCTGAGATCACTTGGTGGCTGGCGTCGACCGTTTGCCGTTGCTTGCCTAATTTGCTGTCGTTAATCACAGTAACTATGCTTGTGTGGGAAGATACTCTGCCCCTTTTCATAGCACATCCAGAATCTGAAGCTATGCGAATCTTTATTATATGCTTATACCATCATAAAAAGAAGTATTTTTAACTATGACATAGTATGCTAATGAAAGCTATGCATATAGTAATTGCTTAGTTATCATTGGATTTTCATAGTAAACGCCATAGAGAGCAGTCGTACAATTCGCATCCACACGCATGCAAGAGGCACACTCTGCCTCTGCGCATAGAGCTTATCTCATCCTCTGTGATGCAGCAACAGCAGCAGCGACACCACCTGATCGCATGAAAAGCCAACCTCGACCTCAGTCCAGTCGCGCACTCCGTTGACTGATAACTGCTATGTACCGGTTAGATGTTGATTGCGGCATCAGCCATTTCTGGTAATCGAGCTCCAATGGACATCAGCGACGCATTCGATGACATCGCCAACTATGAGGAGCAGTTGATGGCCGAGGGCGAGGAGATGGGCATGAAGACCGGGCGAGAGCTGGGCATCGAAGAAGGCCGAGCGCTTGGGTACGTCTGCGTGGCTCTCTTGGCTTCAGAGCTGCAGTACTGACCTCTTCTGCTGCATTCACTCAGACTGCAAAAGGGCGCAGAGATCGGTGAGGAAGTGGGCTTCTACCAGGGCTGCTATCTCGTGTGGAAGCAGATGGAGGAGAACAGGAGCGCTCGCATCAAGTAGGTCTCCATTTATTGCGTGCGATCATCGTGCAATGGACAGGAGCTCATGTGTTTGGTCCATAGTGAGCGTGCAAGCAAGTCCATCGCCAGCTTTGGCGCTTTGCTGCAGTCGTACGAGCTCAAGGTATTGTGCTCGTACATTGCGTTTGGCTGTTTATGCTGAAGCAGCGGCGGTCTCACCGTGCCATTGCCATTCAGAACAGACTGGATGAAGATCTGGTGCAGCGTCTGCAGCTAATTCGCGCCAAGTTCAAGGTCATCACTGCGCTGCTGAGCGTGCGCAACACTCTCGTCTTCAACCAAGAGGATCTGGATGCGCACAAGAACATGTCGTTCTGATGTGTTTGGCGTCAAGAAGATCCTATCCATCTATCTGCCGCAAGAGAGAGAAGAACTTGCCATCTATACTCTCCAGCAGTGCGTTCGTGCGCTGGGCTGGAGTCACACAGGTGACGATTGACGCAGTCTAAGGGACTCTAGAAGGCTCAGCCGACAAGACAGCGAAGCCACCGCGCTGGATCCACGCGTAAGACAGAATGGTGTTCCAATAGAGTACTGCGGTAGTATTTTAGGTTCATATTTCGATCTATGGGCTTTGTACCTGGTTACTTCTTGGAGTGACGAGCGCGCTTCCTGGGGCGCTTGCCGGAGGAACCATCGGCTTTTTGCTTTTCATCGTTTGTTGCAGGAGGTGCTGGACGCTTCTGTTGATGCTCTTCTGCTGGCTTGGTCTGCTGCTTGTGCTGGGTTTTGTTCGCTAGCTTTTGCTGATTTACTGTCGCTGGTTTAGTCTGCTGCTTCGGCTGTTGTTGCAGCTTCTGCTGGGACTGGTTTGCTGGCTTTGCCTGTTGCTTCTGTTGAGGTTTGTTCGCCGGCTTCTGCTGCTGTTGTTGTTTGGGCTTCTTCTCATTATTATTTCCTCCAGCGTTCTTAGGAACAGCTTCTGCTGCTGCTGATGGTGCTTCATCAGCATTACCCTCCTTCGAAGTCTCAACGCCAGTTGATTCTGCAGCATTGTCTGCCTTCTCTGTGTCGCTGCCAGATCCGTCTCCTTCCTCAGCGGCCTGTTGCTTCTTCAGCTCTTTTTCGGCCTGCTTCTCTTGAGCAGAGCGCTTTCGACGCTCTTTACGCGCCGCCTTGGCGCTCTCTCGCCACTCAATGAACGTCTTGGTGCGGTCTGTCTCCAAGGCCGTATCCAGCCACTGTTTCTCGCCCTTCCACTCCTGCACCAGCATCTGCTCCAGCAGTGATCGGTTCTGGAATGAGCCCAAAGAGCAACGTTAGATCAACGCCACGAACATTCGATCTTAGGAGGGGACTCGTCCTACCAGGATGTTCATCTCTAGGAACCCCTTGCACTCAGCCTTCTCCACGCTCTTGCGCCCCAGCACATCGATGAAGCGATCCACACAAAGCTGTTCAGCGCAAGAACGTTAGCTCACTAGCAAACGTACAGACACAGACAGCGCCACAGTCACACATATACGCACCTCATGTCTGCTGTTGATGTCGATGTTCTTTGATGTGTAAAACTCTAGCAGCTTGGCGTTCTGCTCCGCTGTCGAGACAATAAATAGCAGCTGCAGCGCCCCCATGGTGATGATGCGGCCCTGCGTGATGCGCAGCTCCGAGAGCCACGTGCGCAGGATGGACAGGTACTGCTTGCGGTCCGCGAAGTGGTCGATGCGGATCAGGAGGAGCTCCATCGCTCTGTCTGGGGTCACGATCTCGTCTTGCTCGTGCTTCCACTCGCTCCAAGCGACGCCACTGACACCGGTATCAATACCGGTTTCATACCGGTACTTTGTGCCTACTAAAGAGCGGTCCCTAATTTCGATTTCGTTTTTTTGTTTTGTGAACTGAGTATTTGACAATTACGCTAGTAAGTACTGTAGCCTACTACTACTTACTACCCTAAATGTAGCCATGTCTAACCGGAGCCGGCGTAATGGATGAAGACCAGACTGCCAGCGATGATAGAGACACCAATGAAGAAGGACAGCACGAAGTACTTGCCCTCCGGATCGAAGCGGTAGGCTCCGGGCAGCAGCTCCTTGGCTGTGATGCACACGAGCATGCCGGCCACCACGGCGTACAACGATGCCTGAAGTCCGTAGCTCATGCCGCCAGAGACGGCGACCCAGCCGATGAAGGCGCCGAACGGCTGGGCGATTCCGCTGAGCGCCGTCCACTTGAAGGCCTCGAGCTTGCTGCCCGTGGCGTAGTAGACTGGTGCAGCGATGGCCACACCCTCGGGCAGGTTGTGCAGGATGATGCCGATCGACAGCACGACGCCCGTGCGCAGGCCCTGGAGCGAGGACACGAAGAGCGCGAGTCCCTCGGGGAAGTTGTGGATTGCAATAGCGATACCAGTCATGACGCCAGCGCGACGGAACTCCTCTCGCTGGGCCTCTTCCTGCTCTGTCAGCAGCATCGCGTTCTCGCCGTCGGGAGTCATGACCTCGACAGCACCGTTGCCGTTGACAGCCGCAGGGGACTGCACGAGTCCTTCGTCAAGTCCCTTCTCAGCAGCGTCTGCGTCGGCAGCGTTTCCGTGCGAGTGGCCGCGGGCGTGCTTGGGCGTGAGCACAACGTGCACGAGCCACTCGACAAAGAGGATGATCAGCACACCGACGAAGAACGCGGCCATAGTGGCCAGCCAGGCGTGACCACCGCAGGTCTTGTCGCAGACACCGGCATCGGCACTGGTAGCGCCAGTCTCGTAGGCCTCAGGATCAGCCGATCCTCCGACCGTGAAGGCTGCGCGGTAGAACGTGATGGCCTCCGTGTACAGATCCGCGAACGAGATGAAGACCATGACGCCGGCCGAGAGCGCAAACGCGATCGAGAGCGAGCGAGGGTTTCCCAGGAACTGCAGTCGCTCGACCGAGATCACGAGCACCGAGGCTGTCGTGGCGAATCCGCCGATCACACTCATGCCCATGGCCGTCCAGACCACGGCGCTCGTGATCTCGCCCGTGTTGGCCGTGGAGCTTCCGTCATCGTCAGCGGCGTCGTCGTCGGTCTCCGTGAGCTTGAACCAGCTCATCATGGCGTTTTCCTCGTGCTCGAGGATGTGGCAATGCGCCACGTACGGGTCGGTCGTGTCGAAGTTGTACTCGCTGGCGCCGCGCGTGCTGTTCTCGATCAGGAACTCGTCGGGCGTGCAGGCCACGTAACAGACCTGCGTGATCGTGGTGGCTGCGCGGTCTCCGGCGTTGGGGATCACGACCACGTCCTTGAGGTAGTTGGTCTCGATCGTGTCCTCGGTCTCGCCGCACTGCGCGTTCACGAGATGCCAGTGGAACGGATGCGGGTCGTCCGTTGGGTTGCGGAAGTGCCACTTCTCGACCTTGCCCTTGGTGCACGCCAGCGTGTTCTTGTACGTCGTGACGTTGATCTGCTGGTCGCGGTACCGGATCATGGAGTAGAGCGGACACGCGAGCGCGTACTCCTGCTCGCCCAGAAAGATCAGGCGGTTCTTGCCGCCGGTCTCCTCGAACAGCGTCTTGAGCGACTTGTACTTGACCAGCGTGGACGGAATCTCGCGCGCGGCCATGGCCGAGGTCGTGAGGCTCGCGTTCACGCGGAACTGCATCACGCGCGCGTCGTACGGCGTGTCCTGGTCCACGGTCGGGTTGTCGATCAGGTCGTACGTCTCGCCATCGGTCGCGCTGCTAAAGTCGCAGACCATCTCCACGCGCTCGAACGGGTAGATGTTCATGAACTCGTCCACGGCCGTGGGCGTCTGCACGAAGCCCGAGTCGCGCGCGATCTCCTGGCACAGACTCGCGAACGGGATCGTGAAGTTGTAGTTGCGCGAGTTGGCCGCGTTGGTCCAGCGGAAGCGCACCTGCGCGTTCGGGATCTCCAGGTACGGCATGACCACGCCGTTGACGAGGTTGACCGTGCCGAAGGACTCGGGCACCCACAGCGACGTGCCCGTGGGCAGACAACTGTCGTCCGAGTACATGAGCGCGCCGTCCGTGTTGATCAGGCGGTCGCCAATGATCAGCGGCACATCAGTCTCGATGTCCATGTTGAGCGATTCCTCGAGTTCTTGGTCGTGCAACACGTAGACGCCCACGAGGCCGGCCCACGTGTTGAGACGTGTGAGGCCGTTGGCGTGGTCGTGGTAGAGCTTCGTGGCCGCCGACTGGTTGTTCAGGTACTGGAACACTTGGCTCTGGTTCTCGTAGATCGTGCGGATCGGGAGGCCGTCAAACTTGGCTGGGGACTCCAGGCCGTGCACGTGCGTGACCACGGGGACACCGCAGTACGGATAGCAGTGCGACTCCTGCAGGATGAGCGAGTCCTCGACCGAGTCGTCCAGCAGATGCGGCGCCGTGAGCGTGTTCTTCCAGGTCACGGTGATCGGGACGCCCTTGGCCACCTTGATCGTCGGCCCCGGGAACGTGGGCGTGGCGTTACCTGCGCCGTATCCGTAGATGTCGCCCGTCACAGATCCATCAGCCGTCCAATTGTGGCTCGCGCGACCGATCTGCATGGTCAGCTCGCCGCCTGCGGTCATGTCGATCACTTCAGGGATCACGAGCGGACTCACGTAGGCCTCCCAGTCCGTCTTGAGGTTGGTCAGCGCCTTGGCCGAGCCAGCGGCTGCCAACAGCAGCAGCGACAGAGAGCGCATGGCTTGAAGAGCTTGGGAGATCTGCTGGAGAGCTGGCAAATTGCCGAATGAAGAAGAAAGGGGAATTGAGAGCGAGCGTGGAAGATTGGGATCTCTAAAGCCTTTATCTTCACGCTAATGCTACGCTGGTTTAATTTCGCCTCGTTAATCTCGCCTATTAATCTTACTAATCGACCGACGGGCTCTCTGATCCGGTGGGCCGTCTTTGCGGTGAACCCAGAAGCCCATCACATAGATGCGCCCGCATCACAGGCGGTGGGTCCCGGCGCGTGCCTCGAGCCAATGCGAGAAGGTGTTTCAGGGCTGAACTGGCCCCACGACCCACCTGATTACCAAGGCGCATGACGTACTGTAGAAGGGCTTCCATGCTGACCACACAGGCACCCACTCCTCCGGCCAATCAGCTGCGCAGCGTCCCGCCGGGATGGGTGCGAGCTCCACCGGCCGCGCTCATGGAAGAACCCGTTACGATTGAAGACGCAGGTTCTTCTGTGATCGGCGTGAAACGACTGGTGGTGGTCGCCATGGTGTCGCAGCACGACGACAAGACAAAGCTCGTGAGGTGGTATGAGGTGGGACACATACCGGCTCATGGGTAGGCATACAGTATCTCACCGCTGGTGGTTCAGTTTAATGCGCTCGGTCTCAATGGAGTTAATGGATGAGGAGAATCTGAGCCACAGAGAGGTCCACGGCTCATTCAAGATCGGTTCCTGATTGCTCCACAAGGCTTGATCACGTTGCACCTGTCGCACGAGACCTTGAGAGCCACACGTATTGGGCGGCAAGAGTTGCATCGTGCCCAAGCACACGAGAAGACAATGCATCCACCAGCAATCGCAAGCAGCTTTGGCTGTCTATTATGGCACCGTTTGTTGGATAATTACGCCACAGACGAGAAGTCGATCACGAGTTGCGTCGTCTGAAGCCGGTGCTGCGAGTACGAGACCTGGTGCACCAGTCTCAGCGTGAGCAAAGAGGCAACAGTGATGACTGGTGGCAAGACAACACTACCTTGGCCATGTCCAGCATGCGTCTTGAGGCCACAAACTTCCAGCTGCGCCACACACAGCAAAGGACAAATGAGTCTGAGTAAAGGGACTGACGTTGCAGCAGCTGCCGTTGCTCACTCATCGTGGTATTTGTCCGAGTAATACACTACGCGAGTGATACCGCTCTAATTGATCAGGTCCACACGCTCGATTAGATTGAGGCACACAGTGCAGAATCAGAGCTTACCTGGATGATGAGCTTGGCACACTCGTTGCACGGGAACAGCGCCACGTAGATCTACCACACAAAGCACGCAGTTGAGCACTGGGCTTGCTCCAAAGCCAAGCTGATTCGTACGGTGCATCCTTTGACGTCTGTCGAGTTCTTGTTGAGAATGGCGTTCATCTCTGCGTGGCAGACAAACTGATCAACGCAGATGTGAGAATGGCTGCAGATGACCCAAGAGACTCGAGACGTCCTTACGGGGTACTTCGTGTCCAGCGGACTGCCCGACTCGTTCGAGCGCGCCCATGGGAGCGAATCGTCATCGCAGCCGTTGGGGAAGCCGTTGTATCCGATGCCAACGATCTTCTTCTCCGGACTCACGATGCTGCAGAGAGCACATGAGGGTCAGTCTCAAGCGCCTTGGAGGTGTATGATCTCCATGCTCACCATGCACCCACTTGCGTTGAAGGGTCTGCTCGTCAAAGTATAAAGCAGTGACTGACCAGCAGATAGCACGCCAATGCAAGAGACATACAGACCTTTGGAGCGCATTGCGCTGAGGAACGCCACGCTCATGAAGTAGTCCTCCCAGGACAGGTAGCCTGTCCGCTTCTCATTCTGAGACGGCGGAGAGGCCGCTGCTACTGCACCAGCAGTCGACGACACAGCCTCCACGCCGTCCGCACTCAGCGTCTGCGCTTCCTCCGTCTCCATCGACCCGATCCAAATCAAAACAAGCACGCACGTTCACGACTACGACTAGTCGACTAGTTCGGTTTCTCTTCGTCGCAAAATGTCTTAGATACAGTATAGATTCTCCGTTTAGTCAGTTACCTCGGTTTCAAGTCACCCGGCGATGCGCTCCATGGCGACCTGGAACTCCTGGAGGTCCTCGACCGAGTAGAGCGCGCACTGGAAGCGGTTCTGCAGGATACCGAGGAAGATGCGGATGCCGAGCGGGATGGCCTTGTCGTTGAAGTCGAAGTGCTCCGAGTGCAGCCCGCGGGTCTTGTCCTCGTCCTGGTCCTCCTTCGTGCCCAGGAAGAAGAAGCAGCCCTTGCGCGCCTGCAGGTAGTACGAGAAGTCCTCGGCGGCCATGAGCGGCAGGCCTTCCTCGCTCACGTACAGCCCGATGTCCATGGCGATCTGCTGCACGATGCGCGTCTCCTCGTACGGGTTGATCGTCGGCGCGTACCCGTCGTCGAACGAGACCTGGGCCGTGGCGCCCATGGCCGCACACGTCGCATGCACGATCTTCTCCATGCGCTGCTTGATGGTCTCGGCCACTTCGAGGTCGAAGTCGCGGATCGTGCCCACGAGCGTGGCGCGCGACGGGATCGCGTTGTTGGTCTCCCCGCCGTGGAACTGCGTGACCGAGACCACGGCGCTGTCCGTGGGCGACAGCGTGCGGCTCACGATCGACTGCAGCGCCTGCACGACCATGGCGCCGGTCAGGATCGGGTCCACGCACTCGTGCGGCGCCGAGCCGTGGCCGCCCACGCCGCTGATCTCGATCGAGAACACGCTTTCGTGGGCCATGACGGGCCCCGGGCGCACGTGCACGCTGTAGAGCGGGAACGGCGCGTTGTGGAGACCGTAGATCTCGTCCACCTCCTGCAGACACCCTTCCTCGATCATCTTCTGCGCGCCGCCGGGTCCCTCCTCAGCCGGCTGGAACACGAAGCGCACGAACGTGTCGCGCGGCAGCAGATGCGCGTGGCGCACGACCAGCGTGGCCAGCCCCAGCACCATGACCATGTGGCCGTCGTGGCCGCACATGTGCGCACAAGGAGGCACGACGACAGACGCATCGTCGTCGCCGTCGTCCATGTCGAGCACCGTGGCAACCGTCGACGTGGAGGGCGCGAACGCAGCGCCTGTAGAAGGTGTCTCCATGGCCACGTCGCCGTCCAACTCAGCGCTCTTCTCACTGCTGTCCGTCGTCAGAGGATGCATATCCGTAGTGTCCAACGTTGCTGCGTCATCCGACATGAGCCCAGCAGCAGCTGCAGCAGCCGACGCCGCAGCGGCCATGTCCTCCACCTTGACGGAGCTCCCGCCCGTGCTCTTGCGCTTCTTGCGCTTGCGCGTCTCCTTGCGGTGCTTCTTCTGCGTGGAGCAGTACGGCAGGTGGTCGTTCTGCTCCTCGATCGGCAGCGCGTCCATGTCGGCGCGGAAGGCCAGCACGGGCAGCTTGCGCTTGTCGTTGGCCGTGATGGTCGCGTTCTCGTAGCAAATGTCCACGCACAGGCCCGTGCCGGCCATGACCTGGATGTTCTTGCCCGGGATGCGCAGACAGGTCTCGCAGAACTTGCGGATGAACGCCTGCGTGCGCACCTCCTGCAGTCCGACCTCCGGATACCGATGGAACGCGCGGCGGATGTCGCGCAGCATGCGTGCGAACCCGATCCAGTCGATGCTGCTCATGGGCGGCGCGCCCACGCCGACCTCGTCCGCGATGCCCTCGATGCCGATGGGCACGGCTGCCGGGGCAGCACCTCCGTCCACAGCGGCCGCACTGGGCTTCACCTGCAGGAAGCTCTTCATGAACGGCGCGAGCTTGCCCGCAAGCGCGTGCAGGCCGTGCTTCCACGGCTCGTCGGTCGGGTAGACGCTCTTTGGGTACATGAGGTGCATGCCCGCGAGCCGTGCAAACTCGCCGACCGCGTCTCCTTCGCCGCCCAGGCCACCAGCTGCCGCGCCGACTGCTGAGCCCACGGCGCCATGCAGCGCAGCGCCCGTGGTGTCCACCTCGTGGTCGAGCCGCAGGTTCTTGCCGCGCAGCCGCTGGCCGCGGATCTCCTCGGGTGTGTCATAGTAGCGCTTGAGGAAGTCGTCCTTCTTGAGCAGCAGCTTGCGGATGGCGGCCTCGCTCACGCCGTACTTGTCGGCCAGCTGGCGCTTGGAGATCTTGCTGTTGTCCGCCAGCTGGATGATCTCGATCCGCTGCTTGTCGTTCAGCCGCTTGCCGGCGCCCTGCTTCATCTTCTTGGCGCTGTCCTCACTCATGATGGCCCTTACAAGGAGGTAAAGTGCGGCTCTCCCCCCACCAGAAACCGCGACCGACGAACTTTAACGGAGAGGTCCAGTACGGTAATCAAACCAACGTTATTTTGACTTGATGGCGGGTTTGAATATGAATTTAACGTTGGTTTGATTGGGACGGCACCAGTCAAAGACACTGGAAGAGAAGGACGAGGATGGCGACCAGGTCACGCGCTGTGAAGGAGCGGCAGCTGGCACTCGTGGAGGCCCCCGGCACGGAGCTGCGCCACGTGGGCGACAGAGAGATCCAGGTGGACGACGACTGGGCTGAAAAGCTCAACCTCCAAGTCAAGATCATGTACGTAGGCGATGGAATTGTAGCGCTTGACCCATGCGGCTGGTGACATCAATGCTTGCTGCTTTGCCTATTGGCTGCTCTGGCTGGGTGCTGTTTGCATGGGTACTCATGTGGGCATGGCTGTGTTTTGATTTGCAGGAATGTGGTCGGAACGGTGGATCTCAAGACCCCGTTGGAGCTCAAGACCATCGCGCTGCACGCCCGCAACGCTGAATACAACCCAAAGGTGCGTCAATACTGCTGCTTGCATTGTGTCGATTGCGGATGTGCTCAGTGGTCTCTACTATGATGCGTATAGCGCTTCTCGGCCGTGATCATGCGCCTGCGTGATCCTAAAACGACTGCGTTAATATTCGGATCTGGCAAGGTAACCAATATGGAAGGAAGCAGGAAAAAGTGTTGCGCTATTGACTGATGGACTCTTGACTGCTGCAGATCGTTATCACTGGCGGCACGAGCGAAGACAGCTGCAGGTTAGCGGCGCGCAAGTTTACACGCGTCATTCAGGTCCGTCCACGCGTCAGTTGCTCTGCCTTACGGACGATCTTGCTGACAAGGGGTCTTGCCATGTCCAGAAACTGAATTTCCCAGCCAAGTTCACAGAGTTCAAAGTGCGCAACGTCATGGGCACGTGCGACATCCGCTTCCCGATCCGACTGGAAGGACTGCTGAACGACCACGCACGCTTCTGCAGTGTACGTGCTGATGGCATTCCACACTGAAGCGTCAACTGACATGGCGTCTGCTGCTTTTAGTACGAGCCGGAGCTGTTCCCAGGCCTAATCTACAAGCTCGTGGAGCCCAAGCTCACGCTGCTGATCTTCGTCTCGGGCAAGATCGTGCTATGTGGCGCTCGCGTACGTCCTGCTCTCTCTCTCAGCTTCTCATGGTCTGCCCAAACTCACTCGTCTTGATGCCGCAGGACTCGAGCCACTTGAACCAGGCGATCGACAAGATGTACCCCGTGCTGCTCCAGTACCGCAAGATGACGGCCCCGCCTTCGCTCGTGACAGGCAAGCCCGGCTACGAGGACAGCGAAGAGATCGACCGACTGGACGCCGGCGCCATCGCCCCTTAATCTAGTAGTAACACATCATATATAGACAGACAGACGCCAATGCAGTCAGCAATGTAACCTTTCCATATTGCCTTGATCTTTCAAGGGGTTACGCTGCGTAACCGCTCACACTTCCAATCGAGGGCAACTTATCCCGAGACCATCACTCTCGTCATGAGCTCCTTGGTCCACGAGATCGTGGCCATTGACGCCGGCGCCGCGGTCGATCCGGAGGCGCAGCAACGCTTCCACGTGCTATCCTTCCCTGCGCGCCATGGATCCAAGGTCATGGTCTACCTGGGTACGCACTTCCAGTCGCTGCCGTCCATCGGCTACGCGCACCTCAAGCGCATGAAGAAGCACGCGACGGCGCCCCAGCAGCTCATGGCGCTCATTTCTCCGTGCGAAAAGCAGGTTGAAGAGGCCTGTGACGCCTGCGCTGAGGTCGTGACCAGGCAGAGCGAGATGAAAGAGCTCTTTGACGGCAGCGTCTCGTCGGTCATGGTGCTCAAGGCGGCGCCGCTGACGCGCGAGGTGTTTGACCTGCATACGCGCAACTGGCCGCTAATTTTCCACACGTGTGTGGCGCCCGAGGTGCTTGTGCCTCCGATCGAAGACGAAGAAGCTCTGCAGATGCGCGAGTTTGTGGCGCAAGCGGTCGCGTTTGCGCAAAAGCAGCGACAACAGACCGAGTCTTCGCTACTCCCGCCGTGTGCGCATGGCTGTGTGATCATCGACCCGAATGCCGGGCCTGAAGAGCAGCTCGCTGGCGAGTCGTTCACTCAGAGCGAGCAGCTTGCGTATGTGTTGAAGTCCATCTACCATCCGATCATGGTCGCGATTGACCAGGTCGCAGCGCGTGATCGAGCGCGTGAAGATGCCGACGAGATGGAAGCAGTCAATGCCAAGAAGCAAAAGCAGAACGAAGAGACAAAGGCCGACGAAAGCAGCAGCTCAGCTGACGTTACTCGGGACCCAGCAGTCGAGAAGCCAGCGCCTTCGTATCTGTGCACAGGCTACGACATTTACTTGGATCGCGAGCCGTGTGTGACCTGCGCCATGGCACTCGTGCACAGTCGCTCTCGACGAGTCGTGTTCGCTGAAATGAACGAGAGTGATGGAGCGCTCGGCAGCGTCTTCCGCTTGCACACGATCGCGTCGCTGAACCACCACTACCGTGCGTTCCACCTGCCGCTAACGCCGGACGAAGTAGAACCGATTTCCAAGAGCTAGAAATGAATGAATATCAATTCACACACGCGTGTTTTCGTATTATTATGATGGTCTTATATACTAGCTAGCTATCTACGCAAACTCCTTGTTCATTGCTTCCAATCTCGGCACGATCTCGTTGAAGGTCGGTCGCTGGTCCTGCTTCTTCATCCAGCAGTCTTCGAGCAAAGTCGCAAGTCCGACAGGAGTTCCTTCGGGCACGGTGGGTCGCAAGTTGCCGCATGCGACGCCGTTCATGATATCGCTCGAGCCCAAATCCGGGTACGGCTCGCCCCAAGCAAGCGCCTCCCAGACGATGATTGAGAAACTGTAGACATCACACGGAGTGCCGTACTTCTCACCACGCAGTACTTCAGGCGCGACCCAGAGCGGACTGCCGCAGATGGACATGGTCTTGCCCACGTCACGGAACTTGGAGAGGCCAAAGTCGCCAATCTTGGTGCGCATTTTTTCGTCGAGCAGAATATTTTGCGACTTTAAGTCACGATGGATCACGATCGGATTGTGGTTGTGCAGATACGCCAGTCCCTTGGCCATGTCAAACGCGAGGTTGTATGCCAATCGCAGCAGGCGTGCCGGCGGGTCAAGACGCGGTAGCTTGTGATAGATGTCAAAGAAACTGCCATTGGACAGCAACTCGGTGACCAAAAGCAATGTCGGTGGCTTGGAGCACGAGCCCATGAACAGCACGATGTTAGGGTGGTGCAAGCCACGCATAATAGCGCACTCCTTTTCAAATTCGGCCAGCGTGTTTTTGGGCACACCGCTCACATGCAGCTTTTTGATGGCGACAGGAGTGCCGAAGTAGCTGCCCTTGTAGACCACACCAAAGACGCCGCGTCCGATTGCCCCTTCGACGATCAAATCCTCCTCACGAATGGAGAGACCATCATCTTCCGCGTTCATTGTACGCGCATTCACAATCTTGCGATCCGGGTAGATAATACGCTCTTCCCATTTGTCATCGCCCACGTACTTGGTCAGGATGCTTTGAACGCTCGAGATAATACTGGAAAATGACGGACGCGAAAGTACATCGCCACTCCAGCATTGGGTCATCAACTGGTACAAATCCTGCAGCCCTGGGCTATTGGGTGTCTCGAGTGTGAAAAAATCGGTTGGTCGCTTGCCGGCCTGTACAACGAATGGTACGGCATCCACCGAAATACTATGGTAAGGGATAGACTTAGTGAGTGCTTCAAAGAGAATCACGCCGAAGCTGTATACATCTGACTGCTCTGTGTGACGGTTTCCCTTGAATACCTCAGGCGCGATCCACACACTAGAGCCGACAAATGTTCGACTGCTGTTGCCGCCGGCGTTGAAAGACTTCTCCCCTTCATCACGAAAGGCCTTCAGCTTGGACAACCCAAAGTCGGAGACCTTGCAACGCCAATCTGCGTCGATAAGCAGGTTCACGGATTTCAAATCACGGTGCAAGATTGGTGGACTGCTTGAATGCAAAAAGTGCATTCCACGGGCAGCGTCATTCATCATGCGCAGTAAGAGGGACCAATCGATCGCAAATTCATCGCTGTGAATAACACTGTAAACATTTCCTTTGGGACAGAGTTCCATAACCAGCCCGACAAACTCGGGATGCACCATCACGCCCATAAACATCACTACATTTGGGTGTCGTAATTGGGCCATGACACTCGCCTCTGAGCCAAAGCTGGTGATGATTGACTTGGTGTCGCCCTGAAGAGTAATCTTCTTCACTGCGACGCGAGTTTCTTTCCACGTAGCTGCGTATACGCAACCAAAAGTTCCTTGACCCAACTCGTCCTTGACAAGTACGTCCTTCGGGTCGATGTGGCAATTAGCACTAAGAATGCCGTTTGCGATTGTATCGCGCGATTGATTCTCAGCAGCACCTCCACTGAACCATCCCGTCATTTCCATTGTCATTTGAACCATCACATTTTCTTGAGCCAATCGTTCAGTAAGCACAAAATCGCGTCGTTCTTCATATTCCCAGTTCCACGACAGGAAGCCAAGCAGGATAGAGTACAAAATTACAGCAGCGCTGAGAGTACCCGGCGAGCTCAAGGTTTCGTCAGCAGACGTCTTCATGGCATACCGTACCCACGCCAGAATGATCAAAAAGATGCTTGAGCAAGACAGAACCGTCGATGTTTCGAGGAATTTCAGGCCCGTGGAACTTGTGATGCCGAGTGCAAAAATGAATTGAACCCAGACATTCTTCTCCGTGACAGAAGTGCCGGCCACAGTCGTGTCCAGCAATGCGCTGATTTGTCCAATGAGGCAGACAACCAAGAGAAACTGCGAATTTCTTTGGAAAAACCGAAGGAAGAAGAAAACAAAAAGCCCCATGCACATGACAATACCTAAGCACAATAGACGCAAATTAAACGACCATGAACACCACGAGTGTGTTATCGAAAAACATAGCGGGTTGCTTACCTGGGAAAATCATGACGAGTGGCACACGCGCCCATTTCTCGGAGTTGTCTTTCTTGAAACTCACTTGCATGATCACAAGCAAAGGTATGAAAAACGCCGTGAATGCCGCACCGAACTGGAGCCGTGTCTGGTACTTCACCGCCCGTGCTGTGGCAAAGCGCTTCTCAATCTCAAGGTTGGAGAATCGTAGGGAGTAGAACGAGATGCCAATGTCTTCCAACTTGCGTGTAGGTCCGTTGTCTTTGACGTTACGATTGAAAAACGTCATCTTGAGGTCCTTCACGCTGTTCCCCACGGTTTGCATCTTGGTTCGCCGCGGGGACGACCCACCACCGGCTGCACTAGTGTTGTTGCTATACCCACTACTGAATGCAGCTTCCTCAGGATTATCCGTCACAGCCGCAAGAGTACTGAGCGTTTTCGGAATGACTTTGGACATCCGTGTTGGCCCGTCGGACATTCTCGTGTGACCCGTCTGGAAAAGTGGGAATGGAAGCATCCACTGCAGTATGCGAACGTGCAATGGCCTTCCGCCCAACTTACGCAGGGACGATGGCGACGGAACGGCTCACGATCCCAAGTATAGACTTCTTGAGCTTGCTTCTGAACACGCCACAATTAAAGAAAGCGTAACGACGGCTCCGAGGCCAACGCTTGCACGGAGAAAATACTCACTGGCCTGCTTCCTCACTGCGTCCGTTTTTGCCGACAGGGGCAAAAAGAGCAAGAACACGACTGTATTTTCGGATTGGCTCTCGAAATGTTGGTGATCAGATCACAAAGCTCAGGTTGCATTTAGCCCAGAAGGATGATTGTGTCTATTTATATAAATGCAGCACTCAGTACCTGAGGTCACGGTCGTCCCAGTCCATCGATTTTAACCCGCACGCTCGTCGTCAGCCGCAGCCGGATCCTGAGGGTTTGGCACCACCGGAGCTGTTGGAATATCGTCAAGCGTAAACTGGCCGAGTGCGCCGCGTCGAAACTCTTGCAGCAGGTAAGTGGCCGCCAACTGTGTTTGCACGTCTGGTTCCTTTCCCAGAGCTCCGCATTTCTTGAACGTTCGCTCGAATACCTCATCAATGTTATCCGTGGGTTCGTCGAGCCCCAGCGCGGAAACATACCGCGTTGATCCCATCTGGTTGAGCATGAATAGCATGTAATCGGCGATGAGCTCTTTACCAACGACTTCGTCCTTGATGGCGCCTGTAAGCGCCAGCTTTAAGCCTGTTTCAGACGACGGGATGTTGGGCAGCATGACACCGGGCGTATCGACCACGTATAGTGCGGGCTTGTCGTTCACCTATTGAAAGCCATGAAGCATGACGAAAGAAAGCTAGACGTTAGCAAATTGGGACAAGACAGTAGGAATACCAGCATGAACCTCACCTTAATGATGTCGTTTCGCACGGTCACACCAGGCGTGGGGCCGACCATGGCGCGCTTCTTGCCTTTGGCCAGCTTCTGAGAGGTCGACAGTCGGCGGAACTCGTTGATAATGGACGATTTGCCGACGTTCGGGATGCCCACTACCATGATCATCGTACCGCCTGTAGTCGTGAACTGCGCGCCGCTCTGCTTCTGGCACCATTGCAAGATCGACTGCATCTTCTTGCCCTTCGTCGCCGTCGTGAACATAGTGGACGCGTTCTGCTTGCGACAGTGCGCCTCAATGCGCGCCTGCATGTTGGAATTGGCCAGATCGCTCTTGTTGAACACCACCAGACGGGGCTTTGATGTGCCGAAGGTCTCATCCAGCACCGGATTGGCCGAGCTCCAGGGGATGCGCGCGTCGCGCACCTCGACCAGCACGTCCACGGAGTCCAGCTGTGCCATCATCTGCCGCCTGGCCAGCGCCATGTGGCCCGGGAACCAGTTCACCTTGGCCGGGAACGGGAACTTGCTGCGGAAGACGCTCATGCCGATTGGTTGCACTTGAGTGCGCCAATTCAACTGCTGGCCAAACGTCAACGGCGCTGGCAAGATCGAATTTTAGCCAATGGAAGCTATCTAAATGTAAATTATATCCAATCAATGGCAACTACAGCGAAGCAGGAGTGAATGCTGGTCGCATTCAGGCAAAGAGATCCAACGCGGCAAACTCCGAGATGGGCGGGCCGACGAGGAAGAAGTGGTCGCCAGGCTCGATCTGCATCTCCGGCGGCGGGTTCACGAAGACGCACGGATGCGGCAGGATCATACCGCGTTCCGGCCGCCAGATGCCGATGCACGTGCAGCTGGCCTGAGACAATGACAGGAACAAGGTATGAGGAGTCACGCTACCCAAGGAACAAGCAGTCGGGAGTTGTCTGTACCACGTCCAAGAGCCGGCGAAAGCATTCGCTATAGCGAAGAGAGATGAACTCCTCGGGAGCACGCAGCTGGAACAACCGGCGTGACCTGGTTCATTAAAAACGATGAGTATGGATCAGAAGAAAGAAGCGGCGCATTGGAGTGGCATACTCGGAATCGTCGGTGCTACCGTTGACCAAGACGTGAATGAACTGCGTGATCCACGGCTTGCGGTAGCACTCGCTCATGAGCGCATCGATGATCGAGTTCATGTACACGCGGCCCGAGACGATGTATTCTTCCAGAGCGAGCGCCGACTCTGTCGAACGCATGCCCCCATCGTCCATTCCGCCCCAGAAAGAGTCTCGTCGTGCGCTGACCCGCCTTGGCGTACGGTACGATAGCTGTCGATTAGCTATTGAAGGCAGCGAGAACGTTGCGCTTGCCCGACGGTCGTTGGCCAGCGAGCTGAGCAGCTTGACGTTCGTGGACTTGTCCAGCTCGACCACGAGGTTTGGCATTCGCGTGCGCTGACTGATCTCGACGATATAACGCAGCGTTGTGATGGCATCGGCGTCAATCATATTGGAGTCAGCATAAAGCGACTCGGTCGCGGTTGTGAGGATGAGTACTGCACTACAGACATCGATGCGCGTCTTCTTCAAGTCGGCAAAGTTCACGGGCGAGCCATGGACAAAGTACACATCGCGAAAGCACCGGACGCGCGCGTAGTGCTCTTCATCGATCACAGCCGGCGCCAAAAACACAACGGGTGGAGAGCCAACGTTCTCGTTCTTAAGTGGGGCCTCGCGAATCGTCTTGATGAACGTGAATGTATCACTGGGAAATCCACAGACCACAATGTGGTTGACGATCGTTGCTGGTGCGCCAATGGTCGTGAAGACGTCGTAATCGAGCCCAAGATTATCCGAATTCTGCGTTTCCGACATCATCGTGTATGTTCGCAGCAAGCTTTGCCGGATCTGCCCAAATTCATTTCCAAGTGCCGGTCTGGTCTTTTTTCGCGCTAGCAGCTCTTCTTCCGAGAGATCTTTCATAGATTTCGCCTTCCGTCGAATTGTTTTTCGATACGATAGCACCTGCTCGGGTGGGATGTGCATGACATCTTCCACAGTGGCGAGTCCCTTGGCGATAGCGTATACTTTGCAGCACAAATTTGGATCAGCCGTGCCGCCCAATTTGAAGTCCATGTCGACAAACTGCACACCGTCCTCTGTGAGCATCGCCAGCGGGATCACATTTGTACGGTCGTAGAGAAACCGAATGAGATCTCCGTAGGTCAGTCCCGAAAACGTACGCGGAATATCCACGAGGTAGATTCCGTGCATATATCCATGTACGTACGGTTTTTGCCATTGCAAGGGCGAATGCCGGCTGTCAAGATCACCGTGGCATTGAGCCAGCAAGTTCAGCAAAAGTGTCGGCAAGCCATATAACTCGCAACTTCGTGCCAGAATCGAGAGCTTCATGAGTCCGACAACCACGACGTCTGTGGCGCCCGTGTTGAGAATCGCATTCGCATTTTCGGCGTTGATTACCTGCGTGTATATCGGACACGTTGGATTTCCGCGGCGTAGCGCAATGGTGATCAGCGCGCTGCACTGGTCAGCATGTTGTGGACGTTTAGCATTGCGATTCACGAGCACGTAGCAGGCGCTAGCTTCGTGCATCATGGCGCGGGTCAGGTCTTCATCAAGCATGGGCGATCCCACTATATACTGCACCTTATTCTCGTGCGTATTGAGCATCTTTTTAACGTCGACTGTGGGTGGACTTGGATTCAGAATCACAATTTTTTCGTTCCAGTTAAGGTTGTTCGAGTGGAAGAACTCGCCGAAAAAGACGGAAAGCACTTCAACATCGATGTGGCCCGTGATGATCACGTGCGGGTGTTGCTTGCCCTCGGTGTAAGAAGAAGAGTACCCAGCGTGCGAGGAAACAATGGCTGATACTCGGTTAATCAAGATAGCACCGAGCACGAACGTAAGCAAGATGATAAACGAGATGAAGAATTTCCCCTTGG
The DNA here is from genome assembly GCA_023337935.1 of Elongisporangium anandrum. Classification (NCBI taxonomy): domain Eukaryota; phylum Oomycota; class Peronosporomycetes; order Pythiales; family Pythiaceae; genus Elongisporangium; species Elongisporangium anandrum. The sequence goes on along the minus strand of JAADXR010000125.1, from coordinate 5,510 downwards.
TTGATACGGGCACGATATCACCGTAGCCGAGAGTGGAAATGCTGACGACAGCGAAGTATAGCCAATCAAGGTATGACAGGTCCTGGCACGTGCAAACGGAGTCAGTGGTTGTGGTGGTCACGACACATCTTGTGTGGCAAGCCTCGAGAACTTGGAGAATCCCAGTCGTGCCGACGATAATTGCGACGACCGTGAGCATCACCGCCGTGGTCTCACGCTGGAGCGACGAATTGGTAAATTCCAGAATGCGGTGTGCTCGAAGAACACGCATGGCACGAAGGATTCGAATGTATTGGCTTTCACCTTCGTGTCCAGGAGGTATTGCCCAAGATGGGATCAGCACTATGAGCTCCACGATGGTGAAAAAGCGCACCAGGTAGTCAACTCGATCGAACGCCGAGTAGACCCGGAAGGCAAACCTGAGCGTATTCACAAGGGTCAGTACATCTCAATTCATAATGAATACTTAAGAGGGTGCACTTACTCTACAGTGAAGAGTAGGTTTACCGTCATATCCACGTCTACATAGATGCAGCACAACAGGCGTGAAATTCGCCAGGCGCACGGATTTGGCTGGGTGTGCTACGTACGATAGATCCACCCGGACATACTGATGGCCAATTTCGCCCAGTTTACATAGACATAAAACACTACGACGTAGAGACTCAGCACCGCCATGAAGCCGTCAAAGAGGTAAGCGCCCAGTGACTCCTCCATGTTGCGCTGCACCCATTCGTGCACACTCTCGCCAGTGGCTCGCGGCGAAAAGTAGTTGCGCGCACGACGCTTGGCTCGTGGCAGCAGCACGCTTATCGGGGTGCTGGACTTGCGCTGCAGGTGTTTCGGTACCTCCCTTTTGCGCATCGTGTGCCCTCGCCGCATGGGCGGGGCGCCTGCCCGGGACGACATTTGCGCGTCCTTTCGATCTTTCCACTCACCAAAATGCGTCTGGAGGTATACATGTGTGTGTATACTGATTCGACTAGTCATTTTATTCGAATGGAGCAAAACACTATTAGTTGATGGGTTTAGTAGGTATTAAAGAAGGATGTCACTCTTGAATCTGAAGCTCCAAGCACCAGCATCAGCCCCAAGAGCTACGCAAGACTCTCCATCATGAGCGCATCCTTCCTCTCGCAGCTGCAGCAGCACGAGCTGCTCTTCACCAACGTCCCCGGCACCTTCGCCAACGAGTCGTACATGGACCGCCTGCCCAAGCTTGTGCAGGACGTGGCGCAGCAGAATGCGCACCGCCTGAGCGCCGCGCAACTCGCGCGTCTGCAGACACTGGCGGACGATATGATCAGCAACGCGCACATCCCGCTGCCGTCGGAGTTCAGCGATCTCCCGGGTCAGAAGGAGGCGCCCACGACCCAGCACTGGACTGGCCTGCTGCAGGACAAGGGGTACACCTGGCAGAACGCGCCCTGGTTCCTCTCGGAGCAATACTTGTTCCACCTCGTGCTCGTGATCGCGGGCTACTACGCCACGGGTGTCGATCCGTTCCACGTGTCGTACGTATCCTGAGCATTGGTTGATTGGGCAATGGTGGACAAGAGAGGACTCATGGCTTGTTTGTTGACCCAGGAAATGCAATGAGCTGGCGGAAGACACGCCGTGGAAGCTGCTGCAGAGCGCGGTGGAGGTGTCGGCTGCTGAAGACGGGTCTCCGGAGTCGCGCCATGACCACCTCAAGCGTCTGATCAAGCTCTGTCTGTGGGGCAACAAGGCCGACGGCTGCTACAAGCAGGTCAAGGATACCATCAGTGGCGTGGATGCCACGCTGGCGGTAGAAGACGAGTACCTGCTCGTGGATGACAGCGACAAGGTCATCACCCACTTGGAGCGCGTGGCTGAAGCCAAGCAAGGGCAGCCCATCTCGGTACAGTACATCAACGACAACTGCGGCACTGAGCTGCTGCTAGATCTGGCGCTTGCCGACCATCTCATCGCGCACAAGTGGTGCACCAGCATGACCTTCAACGTCAAGGCCGAGCCCATGTACGTGTCGGACGCCATGCCCGTGGACGTCAAGGAGCACATCGAAGCCATGCTGGAGCCTTCGCGTACTCCGGAGGTTCAGGCGCTCGGCCGTCGACTCTCATACTACCTGGCCAGCGGACGCATTGTCGCCAAGCCGGATCTGTTCTTCAACCTCTACAGCTTCTACTGGGAATTTCCCCAGGAGCTCTCTTCGCGTCTGGCGAGCGAGGCCTCGCTGGTGATTCTCAAGGGCGATCTCAACTACCGCCGTCTACTGGGAGACCGCATGTGGCCCGCGGCTACGCCCGTGGAGCAGGCGGTGCCTTACTTCCCCACGCCGTTCGTGAGCTTCCGCACACTTAAGTCCAACCCGATTGTCGGTATCCCGCGTGAGATCGAGCAGAAATCGGACGCCGAAGATCCGAAGTGGCGATACAATGGTAAGCGCGGCATCATCCAGAGCGTGCTGTAGACTTATGAAAGGAGATTTTGCAGTCCTCCCTAGAGCATACGCGTACGAATCTCGTTCAGCCGTGGTGTTTGCTGAATTGAGTGAGCGCTTTGACGATACCCATGGAGTTCTCGTACATGATGCTGCTGCTTTGTTCGTGCTGATACTCCCACAGGTTCACGTCGCCCCTCTGAGCACCGGTATCTACGTGGTTCTTGAGACAAAGCTTGCGTTCCATGTTGCGGTTCAATTCCTCCAGCTCTTTTGCCACGGAATCAGCCAAAAGGTCTCGAACCAAGGCGCGTGATCGCTGCTTCATCGGTCGCAGCGTCTGGCTCTGCTGGTGCTTTGACGCCCCCCTCGTGAGTGGATGGTGCCGAGTCAATCCTTTCTTGTGTGGCGTGAGCTCCCATGCGTAGTGATTGAGCTGCTCGGGTGAGTTGGCCTCATCCGTACAGATCCAAGGAGGATGCTGGCGGACCTTGTTCTGAGCACGGGAGCTGCTGCTGACGCCGATGGAGTCAGAAGCCGAGTGGCTGCCATGGAGAGCTGGCAGTGTGTCGCTTCTGTTAGCCGGAGAAGCATCAGAATCGCTATCTGGAATCAGTTCGACAATCTTGCAAGTCGGCACCACTACGTCGAGAGCAACAGCAGCTTCCAATGGATTCGAATGTCCAGATGAGAGGCTCACCTCATCGGAAGGTGGATCTAATCTGTACAACGCAGGCCAGTTACTGTCAATGACACGGGAGCTCGGGCTCTTGCGAAGCTGCTGCTTCTGCCGCTCAGAGACAGAAGGCTCGGTCCTTGCACGACGACCGCGTCGATGCTCGATGTCGCTCTCCAATTTGACTCGTAATGCGGAGATCAGGTATTTACTTCGCTTGGCAGTCGGTGGGGCTTCGCATGAAGAGCCAATACTGACTGCTGCCATCGCTAGCTTCGTTCTCACCGGGGCGACGTGAGTCTTGATGGGCGTTGCGCTAACGTTAGCTCTACTCGGCAGGAAACTACTGGACTTACTCGAGCTCATGAGCGAGCCATAGCTATCGCTGGCCCTCAACCTCCGCGCTTCCTCCTCTTCATCCTGTGCCCAGCCACACAGCGCCAGCATGACGTCGTCATCCTGCTCCATCGCTCAATAGACCCCCAGAAGCCAAGAATAGGCCGCTGGCTTGCCACCTCACTTGACTCAGAGCCAAGCAGCTCAACTGGCATCGAGCAAGAACGCATCAACTGGATACTGACAACGCTGGGCCTTGCGGCCTTCTTTAAGTTACGACAGACATGCTAAATACTAGAGCTCGGGGAACACTGCCACCACGGTGTCCTGCGACGCGCCCGAACTGAGCGCGATGGGCACGCTCTGCGAGTCGATCTCGTCGGCGTCCACGATCTCGAACTGCGCGGCCTTGTCTCGGATGTTGAACGCGCGCAGCAGGCCGTCTCGGGTCTGCGCGCCGATGATCCACCGGCGGTGGCGATGGCTCTGCAGCTCGCCGTTCCACGAGTGCTCGAAGATGAAGGACCGCTCGCGGTGGTAGGACCGACGGCGCACGAGCGACAAGGACTTGGCCTTGCAGCACAGATACTGGCCGCTGTCCTGCTCGCAGAAGACCAGATGCACGCAGTTGTAGCGCACGACCTGGACCTGGACCAGGAAGGACGTGGGCGTCGAGCGGAAGGCCAGATCCGGCTCCGCTGGGTCGTTGTGCACCACGTAGAGCTGGTCGCCCAGGCGGCGCACGTACTTGGTGTCGCCCAGCCGCAGATACACGCGCTTGCCGTCGAGCCGCTGCAGCTTCTCGCACTTCTCGAGGCACTCCTGGCGCAGCTTGTCGATCGAGCCTTCGAGCTGGCGCATGGCGTCCGAGGACTTGGACAGCGAGTACGGCGCACTGGCGTGCACCTTGTAGTAGAGCTGCTTGGACCAGACCACGCCCGTGGTGCACCAGAGCGCCACATGCTCGCAGTTCATGGACAGGATGTTGAAATGGCCCTTGCCCTGGCCCAGCAGGAACCGGCACCGCGCCAGCACGATGGGCGGGATGTCGCTCTTGGACCTGTGTGTCTCGCCCAGCTTGGACAGCGCGTCGCCGATCAGCGAAGAGCCGTACTGCACGCGGCGCATGTCGGACAGCGGCCGGTCGTTGAGAAACGCGGCCAGCGACGTGAGGCGGAAGCGCGAGTCCGCCTGCGACTCGCGGAAGCCGTCGATCGGGCTCCAGTAGTGCGCGATCTGGATGTCGTCCGGGTCGCTCCCGCGCGAGTAGACGATGCCGTGGTGCGAGTACCGGAAGGGCCACCTTGTCTTATCCCAAATGCAAATGTGGTCCGCGGGCTGGAGCGTGTTCACCTGACGCACGGCGCACGTGTTCATGGCAGGGAAGTTAATTCTCTTTCTGTTATTTGAGCGGGGGGATGAGGAGGGGGCTCGGCTGATTGAAGAGTGAGACAGAGGAAGAAAGACGGATCTCGATCGGCCGAAGCGGACGGACGGACGCACCACAGTTTGGGAGCGGCAGAGGCGATTGGTGTTTGTTTATGTCGTGAATGTCGCAGACTGGCACTATGGCGACTGTTTGTTTCTTGCTTCCGGTCCCTTGCTGCAGTGTGGTACGTACGGGCTCTGTTGGAATTGTGGAACGGGAAGTCGGTTTGGACACGAGATCAGGGGTATTTTAAGCAAAAAAGGTCAGAAGAAATAAATTGTTGCTATTTGTGGTGTAACAACCCGTCGCGGTCGCTATAAACGGATGGACGACGCACCGTAAAGCAAGCGGTGGGTTCGCTTCTCGCCGGTGGTGTCGCAGCAGCAGTTTTGACGCGGCCGCGTGTCCTAATGGGGTCTGTATGTAGGTACGAGGCAACATGTAATGGACACACAAAAAGTCATGCATGCATTCCCCCATTTTGCTTTCTGAGTTTTTGATAAATAAAGGGGAAATAAAAAAAATGCCCCTATTTTAGCCGTAAATAAAAATTCTGCCCCTTTTGTAATATTTCTATGTAAATTACAGAGAGGGGTCGTAAGTTACGAGAAATGGGAAAGTTACGAACAGTACGAACAATACAG